>VZTL01018388.1:2612-21181 GCA_013400535.1 Scopus umbretta | reverse complement strand
ATATATATATATATATAAAAAGTGTAAAATATACATAGTTTGGGGACAATATCTGTCCAAGGTACTTGAGCATATATGCCTTATATTCTGGGTTCAATTTACAGAAATGAAATGGCCCTCTCCAGCCGATATCTTGCATCTCCAGCACCTCTTGATGTTAGAGAACCGAGGCACTCGGCACCTTGCAAAGTCTGGCCCAAATTATGCTGCATGGGTGTGGGGGGAAACACAAGGAAAAGCCTGTTGCAGTTTCAGTCTTTTACTGGGAGGAAGTGTTTTTAAGGCAGATGAGCAGACTCACCCAGTTAATGTTTTTGTCGTACTTTGTGACTGGTCCATCTCCCACAGATGTCAGTTTGAGCTGAGTTGGGCTCTTCCTTCATAAAAACTGCTGTCTTTCTCTGCCAGGTTATTCTTTAAGATGGACGGAGGAGGAAAAGGATTAAAAGGAAGGGGAAGAGCAGCTTTGGAGGGCTTGAGTTAGGACTTTGTCATAGAATCAAGGAAGGGATTTGCCATTTAAGTTAAAAAATAGCATCTGCTGATTGCAGCAGCTGCTTGACAGAAGGGCCAGCCTGGAGCTGGCTCAGGAGCAGCCGCCGCATCATCATGGAGTGGACCCTCCTTGTCAGGGCTTTAGCACATGTCAAGGTGATCTGAAAAACATTCACGGCTTCCGCCACTGTGGTGGCAAAGGAGAGGCTTTGGTATCCAAACCTGTCATTTGTGAGAATCTGACAAATTCCCCTGCCCCCACCATACTCCTCTTGCTTATTGAATTTCACCCAGGTTAAAGTTCTGTAGCGTTTTCACCCTCTCTGTAAATAAACCAAAAGCAAATGGCATGCCCTTGCATTAAATGTGAATTGAACAATGTATTGCAGTTATAAAAATTCCTCACATTATGGCGTTAAGAGTTTTGCTTCTGATCAACTGCAGAACCTCACTCTTTCTTTACAACTGTAGAAAAAGTCATTTTCAAAAGTGTTTCAGACCTACTTATGGGGCATTAGCAGAAAGGAAGCTACACATACTAATTTTAACAAGTGCCATATTATTTGCTGGCCAGCATGATAAAAATGGGGTTTTTTGCTTGCGTTAAATAGTTGAATACACAAGCACTATTTTCCAGTGCACAGGGAATTTATATGGAGAACTCCTGTAATTTATTACTAATGGAAATTAACTGTGTTACCTCTCTCATCCACGAGGATACAGTTTATTTTTGCCAGTGATGCTATGTTGTTAGGGGAAAAGGGAGGGGGTGACTGTTTGAAAAGCCAGTAGGTTAAAGCTAAGGTAAACATTCTGAATGCCCGAGCAACGGAGAAACCCAGGTCCCGCTCTGAAAAGTCAGCTAGGAACCTGCCTCCCGTTATCTTTCAGTGGGACTTAGGTTCCCAAGTGCCTGAATTGCTTCTGGAAATGGTATGTTAGCTTTGAGGTTACTTGCTTTTCTAAACCTGAGCAAATTGGAAGGAAGTTCTTGAAGAGAGAACTACCATTAGCAATATGCAAACATGCTTTCATTGTGAGGTAAGAGGGAAAAGATCCTTTAGTGAAATAAAAATCTCCTCTTGGGGCAATAATTGCCTTGTTTTTAGCGTGAAGAGTACTGCATTATTTTAGTGAACTGGGATCATACTAGTATGAGCAAAAAAACAGATATTGTAATTTTTAGTGAGTTACCTTGAAGCATATAAATTCCTGATGTGCATTAACTTGAGTGAATTGGGCCTTAACGATCCATGTAAATAACAAAACTGTATTCAGATANGATCCATGTAAATAACAAAACTGTATTCAGATATTTTTTCCAGAAAATAGTCTCTAACGGTCTGTACTGTATTAAAATAAGTGTCAAAGTGTTACTTTTATATTACACCTTTTTTTTTTTTTTTAAGAACATTGATACATGCATGTTTATTCTATTTGCTACAGTATTTTAATGTTTTGGATGAAGGCCATCGGCTGTATGGAGATGACAAAACAATCATTCTGTCTATTTATTCAGTATTGCTGCTTAAAGTTTTCAAAATAAAGCTTTCAATGCCAATGTAGTGACTGATTGAAAGCTGTTCTAGCTCTCTTCAGATGTTTTTTTCTATGTTCATAGAAAACTAAATAAGTGAAACTTGGTATATAAACTGTTATACCAGCAAAGAATTATTGCAATAATATTGTGGGGGAGGGGTTGGGGGTGTGTATAGCATATACATAAATGTATGCATGCAGTGAATGCGTTTAGGTCTCAAGTAAATGGAGTGCTGAAGAATGTTTGAATCCTTTGTGGCCTTGCAAGCAACTTACTAACCAGGATTTGATGGCATGTGTGCTTCATGCCAGCATGTGGTGCTTGTGAGGGGCGGTCACAAAGGCTCAACTCGGAGCCCTTTGAACCAAGTGGGATTTAAGCACATTCTTGAGTATTCCATCAATGTGTTTCTGAATTGGGCCTAAAAGCATGTTCTGACACAAAAATCTTTCAGCTGCAGCAAGGATGCCTTGTTTCAAGAGTATCTGGTACCTCTGAAAATGTGAGTAGTTCCGAGGAGGGATCAAGTACGCCTGCTGTATTTGTAAAGGGTAATAAAACGCAGAGAACGTTCACCCTCACGATCACCCTGTGAAACTACTAACTAGGGGTTCTGACTGGAAGATTTGAGTTGCTGACACTTTAACCTAGAGAACCAATGCAAACTAACTGTGAAAACACAAGTGAGCATTCTACTACTGCTCTGCTTCAATGCAAGATGAAAATCTGTATTATATGTAACTATATTTTTTTGTCATTTAAAAAGCTTCTATTTTTTATTATTCTCATGAATGGTTGACAAAAGATATTGGATATGCTCCCGTACAATAAATTCCCCTCTGAAACTTTGGGTCTTTACAGTTCATGGTTTGCTGGAATTGCAGTGTACCTCTCGCGCACGTCTCATGATACTGCTACTGGAACTCTGTGTGTCAAAGAAGACTTAGCCTGAAAGCAGGCCAAGGTAATGCTCGGTGTGTTTAGAGCTCAAACACTTTCAGAAATGGCCTCGTGTCGAGCATTAGGACACAATGAACACTCCTAAATGGCAGCTTACCTGGAGTGCGGGGCATACAACTGGTTGCTGTGGGCACTCTATGGAAGACAAAAGAGGTCCTGTACCATAAAGTGTGCACATGCTGTATTTTAGTCAGATATAGCCCAGGAACTAGAAGAGAATGGACTAGCTTGTTTTCAGCTGAGGCACTGTTACTTAAGATCAATATTAATCCTGAAAAGATAGAATTGGTCAGCGATTTGGAGGAAGTGTAACTTAAAGCAGAGGCAGGGATTTGTTTGGAGATGATCAGGGAGAGGAATTGAATGTACGGAATCTTCACCCAACAAATACAAGGTGCACAGAAGCTTCAGGGAGCAGGAAGAAATTAAGCTTTGAACAAGGAACTGAAGATCCGATTCGGGCTTAGTCCTTGTGCTGAAGACCGGGGGGGGCTGTGAAGACTGCTTGAGATCATTTGAGTTAATCAAGGCAGGGAACTCACTACAGCTGGGGACTTGTGATTGAAGCCATCTAAATGCAGTGCTTAGTCTAATAGCCCAACAGATGGCTTTTCCTAAGCCAACTGGAGCCAAATCTCATTGGATGTGAGGAGAAATGAGCTAACGGTAGTAGCACTGTTGTCATGAGCTTCACTGAAACCCTAGCCTGGGGTGTTCATATCAGCAGGACCGTGTAAGTTGTAGAGGAGCTCTGCTCCGAAAAGCTGCCTTTTTCGGCTTCTGTGCGAGTCAGCTGGCTGGCCTTTGTGGCAACTGAGGTTTCCCAGCATGCCCAGTAGAGCCACGGGTACAGCTAATGGAGCTGATCTTCTGCTTTGCCTTTAAAGAACAAAGAGGTGTATTCGTGCATGACTGCTGCAGCACTAACTAGCTCAATGTAACTGGACCTCTAACGAGTTGCAAAACCAGACCCATCAATGGTCCAGTTCGTTTAGAAGCTGTACCGAGTTCTTCTGCCTGTCACAGCTTTGTCAGCTAGGTGGTATTCCTTTATAAGCCCAATTTTTAATGATTGTTTCAACTAAGCTGTCTAGCATCTGAAGTAGGGCACAATGAGCAACGGTCCCCATTATTGCCTTTCTTGAAAATGATATATTTGCTACCTTTGGTATTGTAGCTAGCGTTAATGAGAGAGTATTTTCTAGGTCAGCCACTGCTTCATCATTAACTTTCTCCAGAAATATTGGATGGAGACAATCTCAATGGGTCTGTCTTGTCGCCTTTTCTCAGGTAGGTATGCAGTGTACTTTTTTCCCTCCTTTGCAGCAAGTTCCTTGTTCTGTGTGCTGTCAGGTCAGCAAACTGTGGGGTTGATTTGTGAAACATGAGCTCTTGTCCAGCGGGTGACTTGAAAAGAGCCTCTTCGGCATGGGCTAGTGCAACAAGGAACTTGACGCAAACAGAGATGATAAACTTAATTGAGAAACCTCACCGCTTGTCTGATCAACTCAGACCCTGCCAGTGTCCTCATGCCACTTCTGGTGGGTCTGTCTGTGCCTCCCCCGGGCAAGAAACCTTGCTGTCATATGGAGAGCCCACGACCGTGTATTTGCTCTGTGCTGACTCCTGGCTAAGACACATGTCCGTCCCTCGTGCAAGCCAAAGTTTGATTTCTGACCCGAATCCCTGGCTATGGAAAGTCTGCAGGGATCTCTGCAAGCTCTCGTGGAGTGAGAGAGTGTCATCATGGTATCATCACACGCTTTTGTTCAGTCATCCAGAAGTTGATGGAGGTGAAATACAGCTACAGTGGAATGGATCTTCAGCTGCGAGAGCGGGTAGTGGAGTGTTAATCTCCACTATTTGCTTTGGTCCACATGGGTTAAGTATATGAGACTTTGATTTCAGTTTCCAGTCCTCTGAGTCACAGGTATATCAAGGAGAAGCAGGTGAAGTCCAACCAACAGGACAGATTCCTGTACATAACACACTGATGAATGGGATTTGGCCTGCAACGGTTACATCCTACACCCCTGTCTCATAATGTAATTACTTTGTTAATCACCTATGTATTGGCTTGTTGCCCAATAGCGTGCTTTCATATATACATATGTTCCTGCAAAACAGAGAATGATGCTATTGTTCAAGCTCTAGTTTTCCCTTTCTGTGCATCTTTTTTGCATATGCTATTTTGTGCCTTCTTGTTTCAGCTATGCACTCTGTCTTGCTTTACCCCTGAGCAGAAGTAGGAAGGCAATAAGTAACTGGAAGAGAAACGTGCGAAAATGCCGTATAAAAGATCTAATAGTCAATCCTGGGTCAAGGTGGAGGGAAGAAAAGTTTTCTATGATTTCTTTTTAATGAGCAGAAGTTTGAAGAAAAATATTCAGAAGAGCTCCAGCTAGGCTTATGAAAAGTCCACTTAAAAAGGCCTTATCCAGTGAAACTCAAATGAGTGCCAAGAATTACCTGCCGAGGTATTTTAAAAGGGAGGGCTTCTGGTTAAAACAAACAAAACAAAACAAACAAACAAAAAAAAGAAAGAAGAAAGGGGGATGTATGCCAAGTAAAACGTCTTTAACCTGATTCGTATTTGCCCCAAAGTCCCTTTCACTACCCCTGTGATGGAAAGTGAAAGGAATCATCCAGCTTTAGAGCCAGTGACATGGTAGCACAGGGTACCATCAGTAGCTGTGGCTAAAATAAAATTCAGGCCAGCCTTTAAGTGGGGAATAACTGGAATTTCTTTCTTGTTGCCTGAGAAGCTTCTCATCAATTACTACCTGCCACAACCTGCAATAGCATATCCCTTTTATCAGGCGTACCAAACTGCTTTTCATTAAATGCCACATGCCCAGAAAAAAATGATTTGACTTTAGCAGTCACAATCAACCTGAGGTGAACTTTGATCAATGAGGTAGAACTGCCCCTTCTGGAAAGCTGAAGAGAAACCCGAGAACACCAGCCCACCTTAAACTATGCTGTGTTGTGACAAAGTTGTCTTAACTGTTCTCTTGACCTAGCAAATCTGCATCATGGTTACCAAGGCTATGAGCTGGATTCTCCATTGTCCTGTAGCTTGTCTCATGTAGAAAACGAGCGTCGACGAGACAGTGACACGGCTAAATGAGAAAGGTAACCGGTGTCCATTAGCTGTACGGCTGGCGTGAAAGGTTACGCTAGATGCAGGGCACCAGGTAATCTTGTCCCCTCAACTGTCACATCACTGCAGTTACAACGAGGTCTACACGAGAGGGCAGCAATAGATGCTGGCATGCCTGGAGCAGCGCAGCCATGCAGCTCGTTGCAAAGCAGATTTTAAAGGCATATATAGCACACGATGGAGAATCGTGCAAAACGTGTAACATTCCATCTTTAAATATGTTCTTTCAGAAAGGACAAAATAATACTTTTAAAGACTTATAATAGTCACAGTGTGTGTGCAGCTGACGTGCAAATGATGAAATTCCTGCAGTTTCTGTGAGGAAGGCTCAGGCCTGGTAGCTTTCCGCACCCTGTACAGATGTGGGCCGCAACATTCCATTTTAGAGATTATCCTGTGCCTGGCGTACTTGCCTGGGACTGGGAAGCTCTTGTTTCATTTCCCGGCTCCGCCACAGATTTCCTGTGTGTGACCTTGGGCAAGGTACTGTAATCCCTCTGGAGTCCCCCAGCTGTAAGCTTGAGATAATACCACTTCATCCCCTTTGACCTTGTCGATAGCGTACTGCAAGCCCTGTGGGGAACAGCGTCTCGTTTTCCTATTTCTTTGGCAAATAGCACTTGGCACAGTGTGGTCCTGATCTTGGCTGTGCCGTCTAGATGCTATTGCAATGAAGTATATTTTCATGTCGTAGCAAGAGGATGACAAGAAGTCACTCTGTGTTAGTTTTATGTTACAGTGAGAGCAAGATGCAGACGTGCTGTGGGAAGCTGGAGGTTTCTGAAGGTGAATTCTTTTTTAGTTTAAATGGATTGCTTTTTCCAAAGGGGTAAAATGAAAAGGCAAGTAAAGGAATAAAACATTCTCATTTCAACTTTTGCTCAACTCTATTCTTCTTGCAAAGTGATGCTATTAGAAGAGGCAGCCTAAATCCTTTTGCAAGCGCTACGTGGGAGCGTGTTGTACCTAATCGATAGAAACTATTGACTGACCAGGCTGAGATTTGCTTGGCGGTCCTAAATACTCCAATTTCCACAAGTCTGATGGTGTTCTAACAACGTGTAAGCAACTGGTAATCCACCGTGACAGGTTACTATTTCACAGTTGTCTGTAGACACCTAACTGCCCTTTGGTATTAGGAGCTGAAGAGAGAAAGTACGCAAGAGTTAGAATTGTAGGAGGGTGCCTTTTTTTGGTTGTTTTCTGACTCCAAAGTGGTTTTCTACACTCTCCAAATAAATGTAATTAACTGACAAACAACTCGGCTGCACTTAACCCTGGAAACCTGCACAGAATGAGCACCCTTCAGCAGGCCTGAGCACAGAGACTCAACCCTACTGCTCAGTTCTGAGATTAAAGATCATTTTAAGGTGTTGCCATCTGAACCATTCAGGTAATAATTAGTGCAGCTGCCAGTATTTGACAAGGCAATGAATAATCAGTCTCATGGCATCTTATCGCGTGTCCTGCTCAATAAAGTTCTTGCCTCTACCTTTGTCCATGGTCATCTGAGGAACTGTACAGCAGGAAGCACCTGCTTCTAGGAACACATCTCTCCTTTGGTAGGAAAAATGGACTCGACCTGCCCCAGGCATGCAGTCATACGGGGCAAGCACGTACTTCAGGTGCTGTGAGCAACGGCAAAACCAGGCTGAGAAGCGTGAGTATCCAGTGAAATTGCTTGTTTGACATATCTTTGTTCATCATTGGAACACAGCCTAACGTGCCCAAGAAATAAAATCTATCTTCTTATGTTACTGTCACTGAATAACAATGATCCCAAGCATATATGGTTTTTTATATATGCACACACGTATATGTGTATGTAGTCAGGTCATTAAATATCCCTTCTGTCAGCTTGGGAAACAAAGGCCCAGGGAGGTGAAGGGCCTTCACAGAATGAGTGCATGCCCTTCATCTCCGTGTACCTGCTTTTGTACATGGATCTTTCACTCAAAAATCTGTTCTGATCACACAGACATACAGAGTTGTCCAACAACGGTTCAGTCAGGCTGGAGGGCCATCTGGCCTAGCATTCAGCCTCTAGCTCTAAAGCAAGAGCTGAATGGGCACGGGCAGCTCAATAGTAAAGAGTACCCTGGTCTGGAGTGACCAAAATAACCTACTTCGAGGGGAAGCTTTCCCAAACCCTTCAGTCACAGGTTAAACCTCTTCCTGATAGCAGAGGTTTTATCTCCCTTCCAAACTAAACAATCTAAGCACTTCAAAAGAAGTGACTCAATCTCTCCTTTTGCAAGTGTTGCGCCAGGTTCGACCAATAAAGCTTTTACTTCTGAGATCTAATTAGCCTGCTTTAAACTTAAAGCTTTACTCTGCAAAATGAGTGTCAATGGTACCTACCATTGATTTTAGCACACTGGTTTCAGCATATGCAGGAGTTCCGCTTCTTGCAGAATTAAGCCTGTTTGTTTTAAGTTCTTTGGCAGGGACTGCAAAGCAGGGAAGTCGAAATTAACAACAAAAACAACAAGCTGTTCTATGATAAAGTGTCAGGTTTGTGTTTTCTTGTAGTGCAAATCATCAAGACTCCAGTTACCCCCATCAGTTTTTCACCTTCGAGATGTAAAATATTTGTAACAGCCCGGACTAAGAATAAGGGAAATCTTCCTGGCATTGTTCCATCTCATTTTGGCTACAGAAATGCACACGCTCTCTGATGCACAGGAGATGGGCTCACTGCATTTCACTGCCTCCATGTCTGATTAAGGCCAGAAGGTGAAAAGGTAACTGAGGGGTATTAGTAAAAGGAACTCCATCCGAGTGATGCAATTCTGGAGTGTTTGGGGTTAAAAATTTGAGTCTGTTCTGATTTCTTCTTCAGGTAACTGTACTTGGCTTATTGCTTCTCTTGTCGGCATATGCAAGTTACCTGTTTTGCTAGAAAAGCCATGCAGCAAAACTAGAAAGAGCCAACTGTGATTATATTTAGATTTCAAACCACCCAAGAAACCACAGTGGTTTGAAACCATTCACTCAAAAAAGCTGGCATTTCACAGTGGTGTTCCTGCCACGGTTCACCACTGCATGGCTGAACTGCAGTTTCACCTACCCCACGGCACTGGTAGCAGGGATAGATTGGAAGGAAAAAAGGGTTCTCGGCTGTGCAGCCTGCAGCTGCCAGGCAGTGGTTCTGAACTGCCTTTCTGCTGCTCCTGGCCCAGCCAGAAGCTTGAGACTCTCCTGTAACGTGAGGATGCCTTCAGTCAAAGGGGCAGGTGTGCATCTTGAAGGCACTGTCACATGGACTCATGGGAAACATCTGGGGAAAGGGAGGAGATCCTCTCTTTACAGGCTCGTACAAATACAAATGATTTGACTGCACCCACTAGGGAAAACGCAAAGGGTAGCCCTAAACTACTGGCGTGCCGTTCCAGACCAGGCAGCTTTCTTCCTGGAGAAGGTACAGATGATCTCCGAGTAAAACAAGAGGAGGGGACATGCAGTACCTTCTCACTGACTTGACAGGCAACTGAATTGCCCTCTACCCCTTTGAATGTATTGCCCTTGGGTTACTAAACTCAAACAACCCCATGACATTACTGTGTACTTTTAAAAACAGTTATTGCAGACTCGGCATGTTCAGCAATCACAGCAAACAGCTGGACTCTTGGAAATACCTTCTGGGCCTGGCAGGACACTGATGGGAGTATGCTTCCCATAGATGGCTCCTGGGGCATGGCACACAGATTACTCTCAAAGGTCATTTTAAATAACTGTACTTACCTTGTAATTTACAACACCGGAATTGGCCCCGTGACCAGTTGTGTTAGGCATTTTGCAAGGCCACTTCATGTTTTGCAGACAGACGGATGTATCTTTACTTTCTTATTTCTCTGCTCTGTAGAACAAATTGCAATCCAAGCACACAACGTCTCTCTGTTGTGCCAAGGAGCAGGAACACGTGCAGCCCGGGTTTACACAATCGCATTTTTCTTTACAGATGGACTAGGAGTGCCCACGAGCACTGTGTAATGACAGCAGCTTGTCAGGCCAGGGTAGCTCCTTCTCTCTCAGATGTCCGGAGATGTCGGAGGATGCACAGGCAGCCTTAACTCTGACCCTTGCCCGCACACATTCCCATACTCTTCAGTTACCTGGGTAGCACCTCTAATAAGCAGCTCTTGCCAATTCCACATGCTGTTTCTTTTTTTTTAAGCAATCTGATATTAAACAGTCTTTTCCTACTCACGTTGCTACATACCCCTCTGCAGATGCCTCCTTTGCGACTTCACTCCGGAAACCAAAGTCCCGGTTGTAGTGCGTTCAGCATGACAGACCCAGCAAACTGGCTGCATGTCAAAAACCAGAGCTTCTGTAAGAGTTCGCAGTACTGGAAAAAACAAACCAAGCTCACATTCATGCTTTCAGTCCCCTAACTCATAGCAGCTTCTCCCTAGAACAACAGAGGGCACCACTCTTCACACAAAAAGCTGCAGCTGGAAGAGGAGCAGCCCTGCATTTGAATAATAGTTTGGTGACTAGACCGTTTCTTTCTCAGTAGGTGTTTGGGATTGAATATTCTTCCTCTAAGGAGGTTCACCTCTGCATCTCCCACTCCCTGTGGGAAGGCCCTGGCCAAAAGCTGCTCTCGGAGACATGTGTACTGTTTCTCTCGTGGATCTTGTCCTAGTTTGCACAGAATAATTAAGCAGTCACTTCCTGAGAAACAGCTTTTCCCTGTTGATTAGTGTCTTCACTTGGGGGAAGAGGAAACCAGAGTGCTAGTTCCTATCCCAGCTCCTGTGAAGGGCTGTTTTTTTTCCAATGGGTCTGTAACATAAAATGCATAAACATGCTGCAAAGCAGTGCTGGAATCTATGTTTCCCCTCTCAGATGACTGAGTTATCTTCTCATCGTTCTGTGCTGTCCAACAGGTGCCTCCAGCTGCAGCCTCCCCTGCCAGCTGCTGAGTGCTGCCACCAACAACAGTTTTAAAATAAAGGTAGTGAATCTAGTTCACCTGTTGAAAAACACACTGATTTGCACGTCTACCTCTGTAAAAGGCTTTAGGGACAAGATCCAAGTAGAAGGCAAGGCAGGGGGTACAGATATGTCCTATTAACTAGTTTGTATGGCTCTCTTCTGGTCCTACCAGCTGTGGTGAATTCACATCCCAGGCAGCTGCCCACAGGGTGGCTGTGGCTCTCGTGCAGAACACAGCGGCTCCTGCGCCCTGACTGTGTCATGTGAGCAGCAGCAGGATTATGCTGCGGCCAGGACCGATGACTGCTCTGTGCCCCTTGGCTGCAGTAGGAAACAAAACGAGTAAGAGCTGCTGAGGCTGGTATCAATGCCTTTCCCTGGCGCAAGCAGGAGGGTCAATGGAATGCCATTCACGGTCCTCCAGCCTTGGGCTTTCTGTCTGAGAAACACGCATACGTGGGAGGACTGGGTACGTGACAGGCAGCGTAAAGGAGGACTGGCAGCTCCTAAATAAACAAAAAGTTCAGGTATATAAAATGTGTAGCCAATTCTGCTAGGGGGTTAAGTACTCCTGGTGCTAAAGTCCTTTTGTGAAGCTACAAAAAGGCTGGGGTGCTTGAAAGCTAGTCTGGTTCTCCACTGGCATCAGCTGTGCTAATGAAAGGTCTTGCCTTCCCCTACAAACCATGCTCAGCTTATATCCATAGACCTTCACAGTAACAACATTACTATTTGAGAAGAATCAAAGTGGAAAAAACAGCCTCTGCTAAAGAGTTGCCTGATCACAGTTTATCAGCCCTCCAGCTGATGCCCTCAAGGGCCACAAACCTCTTGGTCTTTGTTATTTTCTGTACAAGAAAGCAGAATTGGTCCACACCTGCATGACATTGCGTTGTTTGCTCAAAATGCATTGAGCAAACC
Source organism: Scopus umbretta (assembly GCA_013400535.1). Taxonomy (NCBI): domain Eukaryota; kingdom Metazoa; phylum Chordata; class Aves; order Pelecaniformes; family Scopidae; genus Scopus; species Scopus umbretta. The sequence continues at coordinate 9,158 of VZTL01018388.1, read as the reverse complement.
GCTTGAATGCCAGCACTCCGGATCCAGCTTGTTTTAAACCTTGAATGCTGCCCCCGGGCAGCGCCAAAACTCAGCATGTCCCCTGATCTGCAGGGACATGGCGGCATTACTAGCTCTACAGACACAGTCCAAAGGCCACGAGTGCCACTTCACCGCAAGTACGTGGCACGCTCGGGGGGCGTGCTTGAAGGGACAAAGGCGAATCCAGTTTCCTCGTAAGACCACCAACCCACGAAGCCCACACGGGGCTGCCAACACCCGACTGATCCGTGTAACGGGTCTGCCTGCCCGGCCGGGGGCGGGGGGGTGGTGGTGGTGTCCGAGTGAAGCTGTACCGGCCCCGGGTGGGCCCTCACCCCACGGACGCCATCCCCCCGGCGGTGTGCACCGGCAGCCGCCCCCTCNGGCGGCTCCGGCTGCCTCAGGGGCCGCCGCGCACTTTGGACCGCGGCGGGCCCGGCGGCTTTATCACCAGGCAACCGGCTGAGGCGGCCGTCCGGGCGATCCCGCCGAGCCGCCGCGGGGCCCTGCGGGGCTCAGAGCTAGCCCCAGTCTCGGTGGTCTCCTCTGTGGCGGATCCCATTCTTCCGCGGCAAACCGACTGCCGCCGGCCGTGTGGTGCCTGTGCAAGGCTCTTAAAGGGAATGCAGACAGTTCTCTGACAAAACCACCTGAATGACCTCTTTCCCCCCTCAGGTTCCGTGCCTGTGTCTCCCAGAATTGCTATCCAGCCCTAACGCCTCTTTCTCCCCTCAGGTTCCATGCCTGCGTCTCCCAGAACTGCTATCCAGCCCTAACGTCTTTCTCCCCTCAGGTTCCGTGCCTGCGTCTCCCAGAACTGCTATCCAGCCCCAACGCGTGTGTACAAGCGCTGGCTTTTAACAGCAGAAGCAGGCGTGCAGGCAGCTGCGTGCTCAGAAGTACTGCTGTACCGCTTTGCCTCTTCTACCATCTGCACAAACGCAGATTAGCTAAGTCAGTCTCTTTCTTTTCAAGCGTAACGTAAAAGATTTTTCATCTTTAGGAGGGCCGTTCTTTTCAGCCTCTCAGTCACTCGCAGAGTTCAACTTGCACATTAAAAAAAGACATTCAGTTTCTCTGACTGCTACTCCTGCAAACACATTTGGAGATCTTGCTGCCAAGAAAAGCTTTTTTTTCCCCTGCATTTCAGGCTCCCTTATTGTTACAGAGTCTGCCCTCGGTGACTTACGGTTGTTTCCATTTGTTTTTCATGGAGTTACTCGTATTCCAGCCAAGGAGAAAAGTAGGTCCTGCAGCTGGAACCTAGGGCCCAGTCTTGTAACCTTTACTGGAAGCTGTGATCTCCGCACCACGGAAATGCTAACCGGGGTCGCTACCCACAGGATCCAAACCCGAAGTCGATCCAGTGTAACTGCCTGCCCGCCACCGACTGCAGGGCTGGAGGCCTAGCCATTTTGTTGAGATAGAGTGAGAACAGAATCCACTCCAGCATCTGTCAGCTCAGTTGGCTCTGTAGTGCGGGTATTACTCCAGAAACACTTGGGGAGCCAATTTTCTGCTGAGTAGGAAGGTGCCATATTTACATAGCTCTTTTCCTGGGGTTGTTCTTTAGAAATTGCTCAGTTGTGAGAGTGACTTGGCCGCAAGGGTTTCTTTTTCGGTAGTTGCTTCTCCAGGTTTTGGTCTGGACGGAAGTGTTTTAGAATGAGAGCTAGACTCACCTTTGAGCTCTGAGAGCAAAACAAGCGAGACGAAATGAGGAGTTGCTTCCCTTTTCTGGCTGCGGGGCTGCAATCGTGCAGACGGCAATACCCAGCAGATGTCTGCACTCAGGGAACTGCTGATACTGGAGGATCGAGGGGACCAATTCCCAAAGCACTCATCAAAGATTTGTGCTGGTTCGTATCGCGTAGTTTCTGTTAGATCAAGCACCTCACTGTGATAAGCTGTGAGGGGGAAGGGAACGTGGATGTGCTTCTAATAAGGAACAAATCTGCATTTCTAATTTGATCCCAGAAGATCTCAGCTGAGGTCAAAAAATCTGTAAAGTGTAGTGAAAATCAGTGCGCCTGCTTTTAAATGAAAACAGGATAAACAGGGACAGGGAAATTGAGCTTTAAAAATATATAAAAGTAAAAAAAAAAAATAAAATACAACAAAAACCAAAACCAAATCCAAAACCAACAACCAACAGGCCTTTATGGAGGCAGGCCCCCACGGCCCGGTAGAGCAGCCTGGGATCACAGGTCCCTGCTTTCCCAAACGCAGGTGACCTGCCTCCTCCTGGGGCGCGGCGGGAGCGGCAGAGGGGAAGAGGCATGCCTGCACCCCAGGAAAGGGCAGCAGCGGCAGCAGGTGCGCTGCCCACGGGTGCCCTCGGGAGTTCAGTCAGGCAGAACGGCTTCTGCTGCTGGGCCCGGGGCAGGGCAGCTCCGTGCAGCCCGCGGCGCCGCCGCAATTGAAGCCGCGATGAGTTTAGTGTTTGTGACGGATGATCGACCCCGGAGAGTGAAATGCTGTAGCCACGGGAAGGATGCAGAGGGTGAAGTGACAGTGGCAGCTCACCCTTGCTCACGTCCAGCTCGCACGGTGTCTAGGACTTGCACGGCCGCTGCTGGTGGCAGGTGAGGCGCTGGCTTCTCTCTGCTGCTTTGCAGGGAGCTACTGAGACCGCAGCGTAACCAGAGACAGTAAATAGAGATTCTGACTTTCCTGAGCGAAACTGGCTCTAAAAAATCCGAGTCTTTTTTTGCGGACAGGAAATTTGGCGTTTTTCGTACTTGCTTTCTTTGAGGTCATGCTTTCAAGTTCATTCCTGCAACTAGCAGGCAGGAAACTTCTCAAAGAAGGCAGAGATCACAGGACTCCAGGAGCTGGTGTTTGAAGGAAAAAGGAAATACCTTGCGAGACCCCAGGTACAGGGCAGACCATAAGTTTACCGGTGCCGAAACACACATCGCACACAGTCCCCAGGCTTGCTGGGTGTCAAAGACATTCGGTCTGCCCTGACTAGAAGCGAAAATTAAACAAACCAGCCCCAAAAGATAGACTTAGGACCTACCCCAAAGCCCATTACGCTCGAGACAAGGACTCGCGCTGACTTAATTGGTAGGTCAGGCCTTTCTTAAACAGGGCCGACAGTCGCTTGGAGTTCTATAACTCTAATCCCTCCAAACATAAAACTTCCATTGCCTTTCAGTGGGAGGTGCATGGTGTTACCTTCCATTGGTTTAACAGTCTCAACCGTGTTTATTTAACACGCTGTAACGGAGCCTTTCATGCCCCTGTAATATACTGGATAAATAAGACCTGTTTTCAAAGTTTATTGCTTAAGAAAATACATTTGCCAGCTTATATCCCTTATCTTGCGCTTTATGAGAAAACAGAGTACGTACTCGAGCGTATGCAGTAAATGTAGCACCCGGTCCTGCACTCTTAGCACTTGAGAAGTGCGGATGAGGGTCCGTATATCGCAGAGTTACAGAAAGCAGGTAGGAAATAAGAAGCGTCGCTAATGCATATTTGCGTAGAAGTGAATGTATATTCAAGCCTGTCAGGCTCTTGTCCGTATCTTGTATGATTTTTTTTTTTTTAACCTTGAGGAAATACAAAACGCACAATCTGATTTAGGCTCCAAAGGGATCTGAGGAAGCCTGGAATTTAGTGATTAAAGCTGGCTGTAGGCTCCCTCCTGTCGCTTGCCTTTTGCCTCCAGCAATAGCGGGTTATCAGCCTCAATTACAAACCTTTTTTTTTCACGCGTTTGCTTTTGTTGGGCATTGGTATGTGTGAACACACAGATTTTGTCTGTATGTTTTACGTAATAAAATTCAACAGACTCCACGGGCGCTGCAACTTGGCGTGAAGTCATTTGGCGTGTTTGATTCGAGGGCTAGTAAGAATAAGCCTTCCTGATATTGTGCATGGTAAATACTGAAATTGATAAAACCCTATGAGGATCTAGGTTTATAGCCCAATGAAATCTAAACGGATTCATATTCCCCAAGGCTGGAAATTTGAAAAAGACGCCAAGCCTGGCCCACACCCAGGTTTCAAACCACCCGGGGTTGTTCATGAGGGGCACGATTTTTTCGAAAAGCGCTGGTGGCTCCGCCCTTTCTCTGCATAGAATGAAACGGGAGGAAGGGCTCCGTGCTCAGGCCGATTCCCTCCCTGGCATGAGGAGCCAGGAGTGCCCGAGCACGTTCGTCCCGCTGTAACTCGGGCCACGGAACGGGTGTTTAAGCCGTGTAAGTAGGCGAGTCAAAGCAAAGCGGTCGGCGGGTTACCGAGTTGAGGGGTTGAACCCAGCTCGCTTTCGTTCCTGTGATCACGCGAGGCGCAGAACAGGCTCGAAAGGCAACTGAAGTCAGCCGCAGGTTTTTCCCTGACCTCTGATAAGCTTTGATTTCAGCCCACTAATAATTGACCTCAGCAGGTGTATCGATGCCACGTAGCGGCCTTTGGTCCAATGTCATCGCTTTCCGGAAAAAGCACTTCTATGTGTCCCTTGGTATCTGTACAGATAGCCTTCCTACATCTCGTTTCTGATGGGAATTTGTTTTACTATAGCTTCCACGAGAAAAGACGTATACCTATTTCTTAACAATCCTATTTGTACAGTTTAAAAGGAGCGCTTATTTTTTCATCCAATTTATAATTCCTCCTATATTTTAAAGGGCTGCTGGAATCGACACGAGCCTGAAGAGTTTTCTATTGCATTTGCGTTCCCACTTCATTCGTCGCCAGCGTAGCCGCGAGTACAGTCCTTGGTATTGCAGAACCAGTAGAGGGAGCACGAAACGCTTCCTTTATATTTCTCTCTTACATAAACATTGGCTACTGCTGGAGGGTTTTCTTAATTTTATTTCTCTGGAAGAGGAAGAATTGTGGAAAGAAAGGGTGGTCAGCGTCTCAAATATGAAATCTGTGGCAGTCTTTAAGGTGCTGCATTTCCACGCTGTGAATGACTCGCCCGTTTCCACCACTCTATTCCCCCTCCTGCTCCGCCACCTCCAAAAAAAAAAAAAAAAAAAAGAAGTTCCGTTTTCCTAGAGGATTTCCAAGCTGGGACATACATCATTCCTCCAGAGTTTATGACGCATCGTCGGCTTGTCATACAAATCGTGACGTTTGCTCATTGTCAACAAAGATAGCTTCCACGCAGCACCAGGGCTGTAAAGTGTTAATTTTAAAGGTAAAATCAATATTTTGCAAAAAGAAGAGGCAAAAGTAGATGTCAGGCAGAAACACATATGTTCCACATGCCTGCTTTTACACTTGGCTTTGTGAAACACGCGTGTCTTCAAAGAGAGTTTGCTAAAGCGAGTTAAAGGCAACCAAGCAAATTCAAACCCAGATTAAGAATGCAAAAAGGCATTAAATGATTATCGCTGGCCACACAGTCGTACATTTTGAAGCTCAATGCACCCATTTTTATGTATTCGCTTAAGATTTTTAATTAGTAGACAACCCCATTTTGTGTATTAAAGTTTTTATTCCTTAGTAAGAATTCTTTTTTAATCACAAAATAGTGTGGAAATATTTAGATAATAGAATTCATGGAGTGCTGGAAAATACTGAATATAAAGATCGATTTCTAATATATCACATACTAAACTGTTCTAAAACAGCTGGTTTCTTGCAGACAGTATTTATTTTTTTAATAATTTAAGACAGCATAAGCTTGTATCAAGCATAAGCATTGTAACAAAAGTGCAACTTTTTTCAGCAAATCCTCCCAAAAGATATTTAACTCAAAATATCATTAACACATATTTTCTCCCTACAAAAATAGCATGTCAGACATCATTAATTGGATGTATTAACAACTATTTACATACAGCCACTCCGTAGGCTAGTAAGATTTTTTTTTTTTTTTTTTTTTTTTTTTTCTTTTTTTTTTTTTTTTTTTTTTTTTTTTTTTTAACGTTGTTTAAACACAGCGTTTGAGGCAAACAGTAGCAACAGCAGCAGCAGATGCACCAAACGGACTGACTGACGGACCCCGGGTACGTACTCGCTCCTCGCCAGGCTGTTGTGTCTCACCTCTTACATAACATTCAAGTGAGATTTCTCACAGTGCTACCTTGGCAACAAACTAAAAATACCTAGGCAAGGTCTTGGTTTAAGCCTTATTATAAAAGCTTTATCTGTGTGATTATCTGGCGTCTGGTTTGTCTCCAGAAAGGGAAATGGCGATATCTGAGCATGGGATGAGGAGAGAACCCATACGGGAAACTTACCCCAACCGGTCTAATCGTTTCCGATTGCACAGTGAGGTGTTTACCTACGGCCTCCAGCTCGTGTCGTTCGGGAAATTGGGATAAAATGAGTTCAGGCTGACGAGTTGCTTCTGTGTTTTCTTAGGGGACAGAATGGGGAAGGGGGGGGGGGGAGCGGTTCTTTTTGTAGTTCAGTGCAGAAACATTCATTTTATACAGCACGGTTCAGGGGGAAAACTCTCTCGGGAACATACTGAATTAAATAAAGACAGGCTGAGAACAAATGCGCTTGCCACACCTGTATACCTTAGCCGAAAAACAAACCAAACAAACAAAAAAA
>VZTL01018385.1:25636-40656 GCA_013400535.1 Scopus umbretta | reverse complement strand
ACCAATCTGGATGCACAACAATCTACCCTAGCCATGACCATGCTGAAGAGCAGCTTCGCAGGCCTTTTCTCAGTCCCTCATATAAAGAGTGAAGTGGTTGCACATGTCTGCATTTTCATAGCACAAATTCAAAATCAACCTGAGTAACACGGTCAACAGTTTAACCCAGAAATACTTACATGCCACAGTAACATTAATACCATTATAATTCGACCAAAATTTGCTCTGAGAAAATATATAGAAAGTAAGCATTTTCGTGTCCAAAAGGACTGGCTCTTCTGAGCACACCCACAGCAAAACTCTCGTGCAAGGGCTGATGCTCTGCTTGCATGAAGGGCTCATATGTTCGTTCTTGCAGTAAAATATACATTATATGGACTTAAACTGCCCACCGCCTGAAAGGCACTACATCCAGGAGAGTTTCAATTATGGTGAAACTGAACAACAACTAATGTTATGAAAGGGACCAGCAGCTCCCTTATTAGTGGGCACAGCATTAAACTTCCTGCAGAGGATTTAACAACATCACACCCCCAGCTATACCAGAAGAGCTGCAAAGTGACCTGGATGTCTAATGGCCAAAATGTTCAGAGATCTTGGCACACACTGCACCTTTAGCCTGGTTTGGGTACATCAGTCTTTGTATGGTCATGGAACGAGGAGGACTCTTTGCTTCTTAAAGCCAAGTGCACTCATGCCACCTTCTTAAGAACAGAAAAGTTTGTTGTGGGTTGTTTTTTTTTTTAATTTCCGTTAGTGGAACAAATGGCAACACAGCAGAATTACAGTGTTTTCCCTCTTCACCTTCTTCATTTTATTGGCTAACTACCTGCTTAGGCTTAGGATAAAGTTTATAGGTGGATCTCATCTATAACTCAGCCTGGAGCGTTCCTAGTTTAAAAAAATTGCTTTTCATATATATGATCAAATAAATTGCAAAAATACTCTGTTCTAGCCTGGAAACTGAACTGTGCATGTCCACAAGTATGTTGCCACTTACTAGCAATATTGCTAAAGCTCTATGTCTGCTACCACAGGCATATAGAGTTATGTGCACATAATATTTCAGTGTAAACTCCTGAAATTGTAGTGTCACTTAGAACATATCTCTGCATTCCAAGACATCAGACCAAGATTTTTTTCTACTGTATCAAAACTTATTCTTACTTTTTCACATCTCTAACACCACTTAAGTTACAACAAAACTACAATGAAGACTGTTCCCTATAAGTGCAACGAGTTCTTCATGATGTCGGAGAAAGACAGCATTAGAGTAATTGATTTCTTTCATGGATTGGAAGAGTGTTTTCAATATATTTTGATTTTTCTCCAGCGATTCCCCCTTTCTATTTGATTGTACCTGTACTAGATACAAGTGGCAGACACCATTTAAAAGGAAAAGGGCGGGGGTGGGGGTTGTAATTGTCATTATTATGCTCTGTTGCCATCTCTTTCACCTATGGAAGAAAAAAACCTTTTATTTCATTATGAAAAAGGTTGCAGAAGTGCAATTGATTTTGTTAAGAAGCAAAGACTCATTATCGTTCTGAAGACTGGAACTGTGCTCATTCCCTTGGACTCCCTACATAACAAAGAAATAAAATTTAACCCAGCAATTCCTCCACCAGCAAAATTACTTGTAGTTAAAGGAGATCATCCTTTAGAAAGACTTCAAACTGAGTTAAAGTCCTTAGGCAATGAAGAATTTTCTAGGACTCCTGGAAATTTGCCCCATTAGTTAATTACTGCCATTGTTTAAAATGACCATTTTATTACCAGATTGAGAAATATTTGCCCATAGAGCTATACTTAATTACCTTGTTAAGTATTTGACCATATTTTTCAAATGAGAACTGGGAAATAGTAGATCATCAAAAGTACAGAAGCAACATGGAAAAAAGAAGTGGTTAAAAAAAACTCAAAATTAGCATATCAGTTTTCTATAGCGGAATACAAAACCTCATTTTAGTAGGATTAGCTATCCAGCTATTCACACATTACTGTCTCCATTATGGAAAAGTGATTTTTTTGCAAATGCTTGCACTTAAAAGGGCAGGAAATATTTAAATATTTTGTATTAAAGTGAAGACAGATTGCTTTGTAAAATTGTCTCCAAAGATATTTGGGCAAGTAAGAAAGTAAGTCTCTGTCCCACAAAACAGAAGACACTTAAAATTGTTTATGCCTCTGAATAGAGTACTTCACTGTTGTTCTTAAGTGAAGTCAATGGTATTAGTCTTTTGAAATTATACAAATAGCTTCATTTTAAGCCAGCAAGTGTGACTGACCACAGAAACAGTTATTAATGGAATTTCTTCTAGACATAGAGCGGTCTGTTTTGACAATCAAACCCAGAAAACTAGTGGTGATGGAACTGCAAAGGGTCTTTCAGAAAACAGTTTTAAATGCTCCTGTCTTTCTGGATCCATGATACTGCAGTTCCGGGCAGAGGCAAACACAGATTTGACAATCCCTAGAGACAGCCATAACGTGACCAGGGTCAGATCCAGAGCCACTACCCCTTGTGCTGAAAGATCCCAGCAGATACCTCCAACTTCACTATCACCTGCAGAAAAGGAACCAGTTGTCACTGAAGGGGCAATGTGACTCACTGACAATAAATTTTTCCTACGTCTTCTGTGGTACATGCCATTGATACTAAAATAATAGACTAGGATGAAGGCAAGAGACATATTTCATCTCCAATGTAATGTTATGGGAAGATAACTGAAGTTTTATGCTGTTCCAAATATTTCAAACATCCTTCCACAAAAAATAGTTTAAGCCTATGATTAGTGAAAAACAAAAACAAATCCCTTGATTCTTCCCAAAAATCCCCAAATAAGATATTCTTCTCACCACTTTGTGTACTTTTTTTTTTTCCCTAACAAGTTTTATGTTCATTTTGAAACATCTGAAATGTAGTTGAAAGCCTTTGGTACCAGAAACAATTTTGTTCTGGTAACAATCTTTGTTCTAAAACTTAAAGAGTGTGCAGAAGTAAACCTTCTCCAGTTAGTGAGCATTAAGAGCATTACAGAAACATCTAAGAATCTTTCAGGTATGGGAAAAAGCAGAGATACTAGGGACCACACAGGGGCCATGGCTGCTGTGTGATTAATTACTCATAAAGACTGAAAAGACAGGAGTGGATGAAGACTACAACTGAGATGGAAGAAGCTAAAATACTCAAACCTGGTAGGGAACCTGATAACACAATTCTGCATGAAGTTACACTCATGCCTCACTATGCTCAGTGTTCAATTCCAGCACTGCTGGGGTTTTTTATTGTTGTAGATTGTATTCCACACTCTAATTATAACGAACAAAGTAATGATTAATGCTGCGAAGCAAAGACTAATGTTCAGTGTTGACACAACATCAGCATGTGAATCCCTAAATCTGTCCATGAGGGACATGGTAAGATACAAGTGATTGAATAGACTGAAATAATAAGAATAAACTACAACTAAAAAGTGGAATTGGGATTCAGAACCAAAACCTGTGATACTAAACAGATCTATCACACTGTACTTTTTGAACAGCTAACTTGTAAGGCCTTCTCAGGGCTCATCTCTATTCCATAGGAGGTTCATCAAAATGGTTGGGAAGATTTTCATATATGCTGCAGGATCTATATTTCATTGCGTGCTTTTCACAGGATACTGGTAAGTAACAGTTCAGGAACTAGTACTATATTTGGAGTAAGAAGACTCATTTTGACAGGGTTTACTTAAGGCCAGGCTTTGTAATAGCCCCAAAAGATGAGTGTCCTATCACCAAAATACTAATTTCTTTTACTAATACCTTTGGGATTCTTCAAGTTAATTTTACCCCTTATACCTAAATTTACACAGACTTCATCCTATTCTTTCCCATTCCTTGCAGGATATTTTCCTGGATGCTAATCAGCATCTCTATTCCTTTTTATTCTTAGGTCACTAGAGTGATTCTTGAATAAAAGCCTCTTTCAGGTTGTAAGATTCTACAACAGTTTTATAATTTGTCTACACCGGTGGCTACTTTTTCCTGAAATTCCTGAATCACAATTTATGTTTTTATCTTGTTTCATTCATTTATAGGCTCTAAACTGTTCAATCTCTTCAGAATTGTCTCAACCTTAAATAAAAGTCAATATTGTCTAAATATCTGTTGCAGACAGCTATGAGCTATGAAGATGTATGTTAGGAAAATTAATGAAACTATACATAATGGTCTGAAAATCACATCCCAGCAAGCCCTTGTAAAATCTTGAATTTTTATTGGAATCTCAACAAAATTCAGCAGCAAACTGAAATCTTAAAAAGAGCCACTACAGCTAGATAGTTATATGGCTCTTCACTACCATAAACAGACCTCTGTACCATGCCTATTGAAAAAGATTGAAATCCTTCCTTCAACTCTAAGTGACACTAGATCAGGCACAAGCTAGAAAAAAAATCATACAGCTTACAATTTTACACACCTTTTCATCTCTCCTCGTGAGATGACTCAACAGAGGGCTTTCTTTACAACATTGCTTAAAGCAGAAGCTACCAACCTTCCCTTTATCCAGCTGTTAATATGAGTTGACCCACCAAAACCTTTTCACAGATGACCATCCCTCCAGGATGATAATGTACCAGTGAATCCTCAGAAAGCAGTGACAACTAGGATATAAGCTCAGCTATGAACTCATGCTCCGGTATTTCAGACTGGGCTTTGCATATATGTCATATGCTGAAAGAGCTCTCAGACACATTGGAGAGAAAAAAGCAGTGACTCTTGAAGATCAGCAAGCACTCTGGAAATGTTTCTTCAGTTCAGAAACTTTGCTCACTTTGTCACCTATCCCATTTATTTCAATGCCTCTAATCATGCTGTGAAATACAGTCTCTCACATGTCATGTTAGCTCTCAGAGAAAATCTAACAGCTCTAAAAGTAGCACATGAAGAGCCCATAACCTGTTTTAAACTGTAGCTCTTCTTCCTCCATCTAGACTTCCCTTCCTCTCAGACCAAGCTGTAAACTTTTGGTGAGCCCTGTTTGTCTGGTGCCCCAGAGCAATGTCCCAGCCCTCAGCACCAGCATTCCATAAATAGCAAAACCCCTTTAAAATACTGCTCTTCCTCCAGGTCTATGGTACCCTTTATTTCTCAAGCTATACCTTTCTACAACCAGCACATCTGAAGTTATTACTTTGGTATTCTTTAATGTCATCAGCATTTAAAAGCATTTTTTAGTAATGCAGCAGTTTGCAAGATGCATGTGTCTTTTTCAATGGCTTGTGACAAGGCAGTCAGGAACTGCTGTGGGTCCTGGGAAAAACAACATGGACATTCATCCTCCCTTCCTCCTCACTGCCCCTGACTATGCAACCCATCCTTCCCCATCCCACACCCTACCCTTTCCAATTACCAGAGGTGCCTTGAGCCACCACGACAGGCACCAAGTGGACTGGCTGGATTGCACCAGGGAAACTGTCCCAGCCACTGTCCCAGCAGTGGGCCCTGCAGATTGCTTTCATTAGCTGACTATGAATACTGATATGTTTCTAGTGGTGGGGATGGCTGTATTCATATAGCACACTCTGGGGAAATTGTCTTAAACCAAAAGCGATGTTTACGTAGCACCTAACTCCAGCTAAGGCTGCCTGTATTTCCTCAGCAATAAAAAACAGACATGACAGTGGCCATGCAACACACAAGCAAGAATCACCTTGAGAGTTCATGCATCTGTGCACAGAGAGCACCATACAATCAGCGCATAGAGGTAACCAAAAATATTGCTTCTTAAACAATCGAACTTAGATAATTAGGCACTCTGGGTTTTATAAGTCACCAGCAAGGGGCTAGCCCTGCTTCTGCAACATTTGCGGTGACAGAAAATTCCTCTGCAGTCTTTAAAGGCCCAATACGTGCGTAATAAAACATATTTCGTAACTGCAGAACTCTGACCTACCTTCAGGCTGTTTTTCAGGAGCAGGTTGTTTGTGACTACATGAGTTTGCACTGGAGATCTGTTAGCGTTGTACATGATTCTAGGTCTTTTTTAAGACAATATTATCAGTTTGTTAACTGAGGAGAAGAAACTTTGTGGGAGAAGGACATCTAGTGATATGATATATATTTACAGGCTTAGCTGTTTCCATGCACAGCTGAGCTAGCGAGCTCGTGAGTTGCAGAGGATTTTAAAAGTATTAAAAGCATGCAGGTGTGCAGATGACTTCGCTAGAAAACAGTAGACCTGGGGATTTGATAAGACAGCATCCAAAACAACAGCAGCAATTTAAATACATAATTCTGAAATCAACTTTTTTGAAATTAAACGTTGCAAACATTTAGTGATTATTGCCACACTTCTCACATTCAGTGACGCTGTCTCCAAATATGGATTTATACTGGCATTAATCACCACCTACACAATTCATGGAGAATGACCATTAAAATCATGATATATTTAGCAGCAAGAGCTTCCCATTGAGCTACACAGATGCTTAGCATAACAGCAACTCTGAAATATAGTGATAGTGCTCTTTTAAAATTCTTTTTTAAATTTGATTTTTAATTTTCCTGAAAGCAAGAATTATTCTACCTCAAACTGATAAAAATCAGAGTAGTTATTTTGCATTGTAACTTACCTGAACTTTTTATCAGTGAAGCACTGGAAATTCAAAACTATAGACAGACAAATATAATAACAATCATAATAATCATTGTTAGTACATGCTTTTGAACTGAATATTACTTGGAGAAAAAAATGCCATATATCACCAATGTAAAACAAATCAGTATCAAAGTCATGTGAAACCATCAACATCTGCATTTATACCATTGCCAGAGAGATATCAAAACATGCCTTTCATATTTTTCAGAATAAAACAAAGTTATTATGGTAAAATAATTAAGGAAAAGATTCAGTTAACCATTTACAAGGAAAAAAAATATTAAAGATGTTGGTTAAATAAGTACCAATATATTTTTATAGCCATAGAGAAAGTCTACAAAGATATGTATTTGCTTATATATATTTCTCTGTTGTTTTGTAATTTAGGGGAGAAAACTAGCTGCATCAGTAAATCTATAGGTGCATCTTGAACATGCTGTTTTTTTCTGTTGCACTAGCAGTATGAATAGCATGCCCCATAAATCCACTTCCATGCCTGATACAGGAGGATTATCTTCGAAGGATATTGCCAAAAATGCACTTGCACTGTGGAGGAAACAAGAGTTGTTCATCGATATTGCTCCCTTCAATGAGATGTATAACAAAGAAAACATCCACAGCTGAGATAGCTTCTGATTTCAGCTTTTGTATGTGTATGCATGGGACAATACCTCCATACTTCATATTACTAGCATTAAAGAAATAAGTTATGATGAAAAAATAATCAGAACACCATATTTAGGAAACAGTTCCTGGAAAAGCCACACCATAGCAGAAATACCAGAATATCTGGGTAGCTGTGCTGCACTGTATGTAGCTACTAGCAAACATCTCCCTAGCTTGCGGTTCACCACCTCACACTCTGCAGGGCAGACACGTTCTCAGGGTCTTGCCCAAATTCACTCAGGAAGTTCATGACTGAATAGGAAATAACAAGATAACCACTGACTCTGGCCAGCCTCTTTATAGTAAGCTGGATTTCTCCTGCACAACTTCAGTTTGGGAAAAAATCCCTGTTGATGGCATACAGTTCTTTGTGAATGGGTTTGCACTAAGCTGATAACTGTCTGGGTTGCAGTTACGTATGTGTGCTACAGGCAAATACCAATATAAGCAATTCTCAAAGAAACAGGGCACATCCAGAAGGATTAAAACTTTTGTTCAAATCATATTAAGTAATCATATCCCTGACTCTGGACTGAAACCCAACCATTTGTACTAGAACAAAACCCAAACTCAAAATGGACCGTTTTTAAGGATAGCTTATATTGGCAAGTCTTATACAGTATGAACATTATAAACCTAGGTATTAATGGATAACATCAGAAGTAATAAAAAGTCCTACCAAGGCAAGAAATTACCTGCTATTTACTTTCATAGTTAGCGGATTATTGGTATAGCTCCAGACTTACACAGAAGACACTTCTCAGTATTTCAATGGCAACTTAACACTTCTGATGAGCAGGACACATGGGTACACTGCATCAGTCTTCTTCATAAGAATCATAAACTGGTGCAATATTCTTCAGGTGTGTTCCAAAATGTCTTAGAAAATCTATGTAGTAACCACAGTACTGAAACTACTGTGGGTTTTGTGCAAATAATTCTATATTGCCTGATGCAACTGTGAAAAGATTTGTTATCCATTGAACTAGAACTGCCCCCCCCCCTTATTCATTTCAATTCTTTCCTTTGCTTCCTCTGTTTCCATTATTCACACATTTATACACCTTCCTTTGAGGCTCTGAAGGTGCTGACCCAGAACTGGAAACAGAAGATCTGTGGGAAGGCAAGTCCTAACGGGGCTGAGCTGTTTAGATTGCACAGGGTAGGACACAGCAGAGCACGAAACTGATGCTGTTATGACAATATGGTAGTATTAATGACTGAATTTGTGAATCAGTTTGTACTGCATACATTTACCAGGATGAAAAAACAAATTCAGGTTTCAATGAGAAGATATGGAAATGCAAAAACTCTGGAGGTTTGGGGCAATACGGTGAATAAATACACAGTAGTTTGCTTTTCAACATGTTATTTATCAATTTTTTTTACTGCTTTTAATTACAGTCTTCATATTCAGAATATCTTCTATTTCTGCTAATAGCAAATTATTAACTGGGACAGAAATATTTCTTGTACTTTATTCCAAGTCGTACACTGAAAGAATTAGGAAATACTTCTTCAATAGAAATAAAGTCAGGTAAAAAGGAAACCCTTCTTTTATCCTATTGCAGACCCCAAAGCAAGTGTTTTCCAAATTTATGCTACTGGAATTTATTAGCCTGGAGACTGTCTGAAGACATCCTTAAGGAAATCAGTTTAATTCTGTACTATTGCAAATTGTTGTGTTTCCTCAATAATTAATACTGGTATACAAAGCATATGACCTTTTTATACAGAGAGAAAATAACTCTAAGTTTAGTCTAAAAGACTGAAATTCTTTCATTTTAGCTGATATAGTCCACTGAAGTTGGCAGCAGCAAGAATACCGAGCAACTTTTTAAGGAAAAGTAATGCTGGGTGCCTTTCGATCTTATTACTATAAATTATTCTTAAACTCCATTGATCATTGAAATAAAAATTCCATTTCCCTTACACATTGACAATTTATTTCAGGGACAGGGGAAGTTTCTTTTTCATGCAGAAATTTTTTTTTCCAAAGTTTTCTAAACAAAATTGGCATTGACATTGCTGTGATTATTACAGTCAAGCTTCTGATTTTTAATATTTTCAATCTGACAGATTTATTTCTTCTCAAATAAAAAAAAAATCCTTCTTAGAATAAAAATATATGGCTTCCTTATATTTTCTGATTCTGAAAATTACCAGGTGCCAAGCTGTGAGCATAAGGAAATTGAAGACCCTTGAGGGTGACCTGAAGAACCACAATGGTGAGGAATTGTGATATAGTGGTTTATGCAATTTCATTGCAGCTGCTTGGTACTAGAAAAATGAGAAATGAGTTTTCTGTTGCTAAATATAATGAATTCCCTTTCTGTCCTGTCACAAATTGTCAAACTTCATTAATGAGAAGAAAGATGTGGTGCATATATATAGAAAGGGCAATATGAATATACATATTTAAAATGGAGAAATACTACATATTGCTACAGGAAGATTCTTTCTTTGTATCAGATATTGCATAATTCTTTTTAAATAAGATATTTCAAAGTTAGCTGACATAGCAATGTAATGCAACTTCTATATCTTCAAAGCAATTTGCTATTATTTGCAAAAAATGGCTACGTGTTTTTCAGGTGCATAGATGCAGCTTGGCGGCTGTATTTCAGAATGATATTTAAACCACATTTAACTTTAAAGCTGTGGGTATCCAATGGAACAAGGCAACTGCTTTTAGTTAGAGTTAGCTTTAAATATGTTCGTGAATCAGTGTGTAAAATACATCATCATTTAATAATGAAATGACTTGCATTTTTAACTGTCTTTGCAATTACATTAAATTCAGCATGGCTCAGTTTGATTTTGAGGACAGCAATGGCTGTCTTTTATTCTTTTATGCAATATATGAATAAATGTACTGTAAATAAGAAATGCTCAGATTTCATTTGATAATCACTATAAAATCCTCATAAATAACATTTAATTTGGAGTTAAAACAATAATGAAACTGAAGAGACCCACCTCATGCAAATTTCAATTTATCCCAGCCCTAAGTCTAGACTTTTGATAGTTAGACTATTCTAGAAATGAAGGAGATGACTGGAATCATCCAGGATCCTACATGTACATATTCCATAGAGCTCTATTAACCCAGCAGATAACCCCTGAGGGACAATGTGAGCTTACCCATATCTTGCAGTCAGGATGAGTTCCCCTGTGACCCACAACCCTTTCTGGCACGAGACCAAACTTACATTTCCCAACCCTATTGAGAACAAATTATATCTAAACTTTCCAGAATGTAGAAGTAGTATTTAGACATTTAATAATAGCAAGACATTTAATAATAGCAAGACTTCTGCAACTACAGAAATTAATCACATCATACACTTCTATGGTCCTTGTTGGCAAGTAAAACACAAGTTTCTTCTGTACAAGATTGTGCAAAAAAAAAGGGATGCTGAAAGCCATTGAGAAGCTTGAACACACCTAATGTCATAGTAGAAAAAGTGCTTCATAGAAAGTCAAAATAGCCTACTGATAGGAAACCTGAAACTGCAAACTCTGAATCAGAGGCAGCAGAGAAGTCTGACCATCTGGAAAAGAGTTTTTCTTTGTTCTTCACTGGGGTAGACCAACATAGCTCATTTACAGTATGTGCTCAGAAACCTGCAGCCCCAAGTCTTGTATCACTGTATTCTGGTCACGTCCTTTCCAATAGATGCTGCTCGCAAAGTACCAGGTCTTGAGGTGCGCTGAAAGTATCTGAAAGAGAGGACTTTTTTCTTTCTGAGCTATTCTGCAATCACATACTCCACAGGAGGTTGTGTCCCTGTATCTAACCTCTTTGCTCACTACCCAAATCCTCCACAACAGCAATTAGATTGATGCTGTATTAGAAAGGGGTTTTTTTCTTGTCTTCTCTGCAGTTGCCTCAGAAGTGTCAAAGCTACATCAAACTTATCACTGGATGTGCTCCATGGCCTCCCCCAGGGCTTCTGAGGTCCTTCTGTCCTCAGCCTACACACCCAACCTTTCTTGCAGTGGAAACCAAGGAAGAACAGAAACAGCAGGGGGTTGTTCAAATGCACCCAGCTGTTAGTTGTGTGCAAAGTCAACACAGCAGCCTTTGGGTTTAAACATAGCCAAAGGGTTTTTACAAATTACTTATCCCTCAGAAATTTTGCTCTAGTATTTTTCCCTCTGTTATATGCTTAAAGCATTGCTCTGTCCCATTTATGCAGGACATGGTCATTTCTGTTGCTTAGCAATCCTGAATTTAACAATTCTGAACTTAGCAATCCCGAATTTGAGAGACAGTCTAGAAAATCTAGTGAAGTTTTAAGTTCTGGAAATCAAAACAGAAACAGAATATTTGCATGCAGGAAAATCTAAATTTCAGTTCTGCAGAGAAAGATTATTCCATCTTCCTGAAGTATGCAGGAGTCCATTGCTGTTTGTGTCCATGCTCCACCTTATAATGCTCTTTTAAGCAAAGCAGGCTTAGTTGTCTAAATAAATGTGAATTATGTTAGAGTATGTATAATGTCAGGTATTTGTTACACATGGCTAGCCATATTGGAGACATCACACAAACAAATCCAGTTACACAGGTCTGAGAAATGGCAGACCTGCCCCCAGCAAATCCAGTTCAAGTCACCAATAACTCTGCTAAATTAACAGAATTAAAAAGTAGCAAAATCAGGATCTATTAAGGGTAAAGGATTTGTTCTTAGAGTGAATGTCTGAAGAAAAAAAAGATGTCTCACTATTAATTTTTAAGAGTGGTTGTTGTTTGGTCCTTCTGGTTTTCATATACTCATGAAACTGGAATTAGTCCTTTTAAATGAAGATACCAGCTGCGATTCTCACCTGGTGCAATATCACAAAAAAAGCAATCAGTCACATTAAAACATTACTACCTACCAATATTAGGGGAATTGGATCTACTTACAGCGCAGCAACTGTCCTGCATGCAGTTGTGCGCATATAAACAGAAACAGCAGCAGCCGTTGTCAGCGGCAAAGTTGTTTTCAGACATGTCTGTGTTACCCATAGAGACCTCTAGTGGAGAAAGAGCAGCAAGGCTCCAGTTTCTTCTGAAACCACGGAACTGGGTAGATTCATTTTTTTAAATGGATCTGCTAATCCATCAGCGCTCTAAACAGATCACTGCTTTTTAACATAATGAGTTCAGAAGAGCAGTGAAGGAGAAATACCAGGTGATAAGCAGAAGTTGGCAGTTTGTACTGAGCAGGATGGAAGTACACCCATGGGTGCATGGTGGATCTCCCCAGCAGCTGGACTCAGATGCCCAGTCTGCCTGGTAGCTGGCCCCAGGATCCCAGTCTCCCCCTGTTGCTGGCACCTGGACATAGGAGACCCCAAGTCCACAGCCCTGCTCCAGTTGCTGGTACAGGCCATTTCACCAGCACGCACGTGTGTGCATGTGCAGACACCCAGAGTTCGCCAGGACTGCCCTGGTCCTGCAGTAGCCACACACATGCATTGGGGTCTCCTCCCTAAGGACCCGCAGATCCTATGGTCTCTCCATCAGCTGACTGAGACTCTCCAGTAGCCCACTCCACTGTGGTCTCACCTTTAGAGACACCCACAGCTCCCAGGCTATTTCACCTACTCCCTGGCTGGTCACGCTTGAGCTGTGCTAGTGCTCACACACTCACTTGCACATCCGTACTCATTCCAGCCACTGGCACCAGGGGAACACACATCCCTGTGTCCTGTGGTCTTGTTTCAGGGGTGGCACTTGGTTTCAGTTACTCTGGTCTCTCCAGTGGCTGACACCCAGGCACAGGGGCAACTCTGACCCATGGTCTGACTCCAGTCACTGCCACCCAGACTCCCCTGCCATCCACCCACATGCCACCCACATGGAGAGTCCCTCATCCAAGAAAAGTGTTAGAAAAGGATTTAATAAGAAGACAGGACAGACTGCACTGATCAGGTGCAGGGCATGGCCAGACAAGCATATGTGCAACCAGACCTTTTATTCCCCTATGCCTCTGTTTTCTGCACACTTGTTCCTCCCCAAATCATCTAAATCCCTCCCTTTCCTCGCCTTCAGTTTCCATCTAAGCATCCCATAATAAGTCCTGTGCAATCCCAAAATGCTCTTGCCTTGCAACCCGTAATGCGTGTCCCATTTCCCTAGGCAGCAACCTCCCTCAGTCCAAAAGGTGATCTAGGGTTGACTCATCGTGATGGGTGTCACACCTGGGACACTGGGCCTGATGCTCTCCTGGGACAGCCCTGGGAGGGACCAGACAGGGTGCCCCCTCCTCTGAATCCACAGTTTGGTTTCCTATCTGCCTTTGTGTATCCCTGTGCTCATCTGGCCTTGTGGAGATGGGCCTTTGATGAGCTGATGGCTCCTGTGATGGGCCTGGGAGCAACCTGGCAGGGTTGGTTTGGGTTTCCCCCACCCACCATTGTCTCCCTCTGCTCCTTTGTGGGTGTGCACAGGAGCTTTTATCGTATAACCTAATGGTCAATACATTTATACTTTGATTATATGTAGAATAACTTGTAAATATAATGTCTCATTAAAGTCCTTTTAAGAAATATCAGAATAGATGTCAGAATTTCCTTCATTTTTTCCAAAAAATTCTACATTAAAGTCACATACAATGTTATGTTGAATTTGATAAAAGAAAAAAATAACTTTATTTAAAGTATACCACACTTCCTAAATGGAGTATTTTGCTTATTTCAAAATACATTGTTCAAAACAAATACTTTGTTTAGAACTCATCAGATACGCAAATCTGGAAAAAACAAACAATTATATCCATTTCCCCCTGCTTTTTCCTTGTGTTTTTTTCCATTCAAGCAAGGAAACCAAGAAGAGACTTTGCAACATTCCCTGACCATGACCCATCTTAGTTGCATTATATCCTCTAGCAACAACGAGGTTCCCTATCGGAAAACCAGGACTGAGACCCCATGTCCTGCAAGAGTTGCTAAGGCTCTGTCAGCCAGACCATCCCTGTCAAGTATAACTACTTCTGTAGGGGAGCAGACAAGCAAGGGGTAGCACTCCTGAGGATTTGCTGCTTCTGAGCTAGTGTGATCTATTCAGTGAATTTTAATGAATTGGCTTTCCAGTTCAAGTATTCTTTTCCAGTGGTCGGAGCTTAGCTGGTAGAGTTTTCGATTCTTGGCGAAGTAAGGAGGTGAGTCAGCAAAACCTCTACCATGGACTTCCGGAGGGCAGATTTTGGCCTTTTCAGGACACTGGTTGAGAGAGTCCCTTGGGAGACAGTCCTGGAGGGCAAAGGGGTCCAGGAAGGCTGGGCATTATTCAAGAAGGAAGTCTTAGGAGTGCAGGAGTGGCCTGTCCCCATGTGCCGTAAGACGAACCAGCGGGGAAGGCAACCGGCCTGGCTGAACAGGGAGCTTTTGGTGGGACTCAGGGAAAAAAGGAGAGTTTACCACCTTTGGAAGAAGGGGCAGATGACTCAAGAAGAGTACAGGGATCTCGTTAGGTCATGCAGAGAGGAAATTAGGAAGGCAAAATCCCGGCTAGAACTCAATCTGGCCACTGTTGTAAGAGATAATAAAAAAAAAGATTTTACAAACACATTAGCAGCAAAAAGGGAGCCAAGGAGGATCTCCATCCCTGATTGGATGCAGGGGGAAACATGGCCACCAGGGATGAGGAAAAAGCTGAGGTACTTAATGCCTTCTTTGCCTCAGTCTTTAATAGCAAGACCAGTTCTCCCTGGGGTAT
>VZTL01018385.1:0-25288 GCA_013400535.1 Scopus umbretta | reverse complement strand
GAAAAGGACCTGGGGGTGCTGGTTGACAGCTGGCTGAATATGAGCCAGCAGTGTGCCCAGGTGGCCAAGAATGCCAACAGTATCCTCGCTTGTATCAGGAATAGTGTGGCCAGCAGGAGTAGGGAAGTGATTGAACCCCTCTGCTTGGCACTGGTGAGGTCGCACCTGGAATACTGTGTTCAGTTTTGGGCCCCTCACTACAAGGAGGACATTGAGGTGCTGGAGCATGTCCAGAGAAGGGCAACGAAGCTGGTGAAGGGTCTGGAGAACAAGTCTTATGAGGAGCATTTGAGGGAACTGTGGTTGTTTAGTTTGGAGAAGAGGAGGCTCAGGGGAGACCTTATGGCTCTCTCTACAACTTCCTGAAAGGAGGTTGTAGTGAGGAGGGTGTTGGTCTCTCCACCCAAGTAACTAGCGATAGGACAAGAGGTAATGGCCTCCTGTTGTGTCAGGGGAGGTTTAGCTTGGGTATTAGGAAAAATTTCTTTACTGAAAGAGTGGTGAGGCATTGGAATAGGCTGCCCAGAGAGGTGGTGGAGTCCCCATCCCTGGAGGTGTTCAAAAAACACATGGATGTGAGACTTCAGGACATGGTTTAGTAGACATGGTGTTGTTGGGTTGATGGTTGGACTAGATGATCTCAGAGGTCTTTTCCAACCTTGATGATTCTATGAGTCTATAAAACTGAATAAAAGAAAGAAAGACTATAAACATTTCTCTACTACTACACCAAATGTGTATCTTGGTATTCTTAAAAAGTAGAGAGCTTTCTAGGAATAGGCATATACTTATGCATACTTGTGTTATGCACGATGCTCCTATTCTCAAAGGTCATCTCTAAATGATCTTACAGACTACATCTTCCACTTGGAAACAGAAGCACAGTGAGAAAAAACATTGCTTTATGAAGAGAAGAGAACATGTTGGGACAGCCTGAAGCAATAAAGCCCCCTCCTCCCTCCAGATAACAATGGTGCCAACATAGTAATAACTGTTAAAAACATTAACATGAGAATGTACAGAACAGGTTTGTGTAAGATTCAAAGGTAACAAGTAAATAAATAATTTACACTGCTACACTTATTTAAATTGCATTTAGTGTTTCCTAGGGACACAACATAACTTGGATAATACTTACTGACAGATAACAGATTGTCTCCATAGAGTTGCGGAAAGATGTTCTGCAAAATACTGTTAACTACAGCAAAATTAGTGCTTAAGGAGAAAACCAATGGGCACTTTTAATTTTGCCAAAGTTCTCATGTTAAACAAACCTAGCCCAACATAGTTAAAAATGCAACAAGTAGTGTAAATGCAGAATTAGAAATATTAAAGAAATTTTGTATCAAATAGTGTGCTGAAAGGACTAGCACAGAAGACTGATTTTATTTACTGTGAATTTTCATAGTAATAAAAGTTTAAGTTACTTTAATCAAAGTATGACATAACCCTGGGATATTACACATAACAGTTCTATACTATAGAAATTGCATCACATAACTAATAAACTACCGCACTCAGAAGTGCCAGGTTGTACATCATTTTAGCTGGTATGATAAAGAAACCTGTGGGGACTTCTAACAGAATGGGATCTTACTAACAGTTAAATGTTGCACAGATCTTGTCCCAGGTTATTTTTTTAAAATGTTATTACAGAGTGGTGTATTTCACTGACCAGTTATCACAAACTCACCCCCAGATTACCTTCAGACTCTGTAACATCTTTTCTCCACTGTCTCACCTGACTATAGGGGACTTCTTCAAGACCTGGTGTTATTTCAGCTGACCCAACAGGTTGATGTTCTTAGGTGCACCAAGAGTATAAAATAATCTTTTACAAGTGAGAGGCAGTGAGTGGGCAGAAGTAAAATAGTTTCTTATAGAAACAGTGAGCCTCACGAACAAGATTGATGGCCGGTATTAACAGTAAAGATAAACCCAAGGCAGGGTGCCAAGCATTATACAACTTGCATAACATGCATTTGGTAGCTCTGTCCCAAAGGCCACCTGAGATCTCATATATCTTGCTGTGCTGTGGCTAGACAGCTGCAGTTTTTCTCTTACCACACACACCCAATGGGCAGAGTTTTTGAACAGGTAATATTTTGTATTTGTTTGCTTGCATTGTCCCACAAAAGAAGCCCAGGAGGGAATCAAAATTTCTGGCTGGGAGACATCCAACCTGAAGTGGAGAGAGAATGAGGAGAAACTGGTAAAACTGACAAAAATGTCCCAGGTTACTCGTAAAACTGACAAAAATGCCCCTAGGCTACCACAGGCTAATTAATACTTAAGTGAGCAGGCAGAAGCATTGCATTCCTCCAATATCAGGTATATTCATTAAACAGCCTATTCTAGTAGGTGACTCTGCAAGACCTTAAGGTTGGGCAGAGGTTGTAGTTTGCCTTTAAAAATTAGTGTTATACCACTCAGGAATAATTGAGAGTCCTAACTGTATTTATTTTCTGTGGTCCTGAAACACAACCTGTCCCTGAGAAGCCTGGTGCTACGCAACTTCTTTTTACTTGCCTCCTGATAATGAATTATGCTCACTTGAGGAGACAGCAAACAATTCTTTGTTGTCAGTCATGACAAAACCAGTCATAGCTTACATGCTGGGTATTGAATTCACATGACATACTTTTCACAGTTGTTTTGCAGGATAAACAAGCACATGGAACACACAGTAAGTTTATAAAAAAGTGAATAAAAGAATCAACCTGTGTCACTGCTTAGAGCCCTTCACAAAGTAGAAAAAGCCTGAAATATGCAATAAAGTTACCACAAAATGCATCACACACATAAATCTACTGAATTATATGTTTGTATTGTCACAGTACTTCAGTAAGCCCTAATCATGAACCATGACAAGCTACTTCAATCAGCATGATATAAATGAAAAAAATTGCACTATTCCAGTGCAATTACTCTGATAAATGGCTCAGAAGTAGAATGCAACAAGTGCTTACAAGCATCTTCCCCACAGTTCAAATTATAGGATTATAATTTTGCTGCACTTATAAAGATGTTGACCTAGTTTTTAGAAGTCAAACATGAAAATGGTGAGGAACTGGATTGTCTTATGTACAAGAAACCATGGGAAACTGAGCCAGCCCTCAAGAATTTCTGATTATTCTATATTTAAAAATCTAAACCTCTTCTGCTCTTGCAAGAAGTATTTCATTGTGTAGTATTGACACATCTTTATTTCACATCCCAGAAGATGGCAGCAGTCCCACAGTATTTCATGGATTTAGAGCCAGTTTGCTCTCAAGCCTGGTTGTACTTTTTTATAGCTAACTTTCTCTATTTAACCACTAAAGAAGTATTCATTGTCATCACTTTGCTGCTAACATACAGTTTGTACCTGACAATTTACCACCTATTCACAGTTTTTTTAGTTTATTTTAAATGAAACTAAAATGAAACTAAACCCACTTGTTCTAAAACACTTTATTAATGGCTTTCTAAAAGGACATGCAATACTATTTATTTACTATTTACTGACATTGAGGAGATAGTACAAAATATCAAAAGTTTTGTGCTCATCTTAAACATTACATTCTGTTTCTCCAGCTCTTCCATAGCGGTTTAACAGAAGCCTGAGAAAACTATAAATACCCGATAAAAAACCATGTTCTTAGATTTGCAGTCACAGAGCATGAACTTTGTTTAAACAAAGCTGGTTGGTTATTTTTGTTTAAGCAGGAATAATTTAGATTAACACAGTATCTATATTAAAGTAATTACACTTTTCATATCATGAGAGAAGGAATAAAATGTTCATACCATCTATGACCTGTAACTAATCATGACAATCTTAGCACTGCTTATATTTCACCAGTGCTAAATGACACACACTGAATGCTACAGGAAGAAAAGTGCAATCTCATGGCAATCCAGTGTCCTGAGATGCCCTGCCAACAGGCCAGACTGACAACAGAAATTGATGAAGCCAAGGACTGTGTATGGATTTACTGTTAGAGACTAGAACTGCAACTGTTTATTTTATATTCTTTTGTCAATTTTAGGACCACATCTACGATCTCTTCCAAAAATCTGTTCCTCCAAGGAACATATACAATGCCTTCAGCACATCCTGGAATGCTCTGGGCATGAAGTCAAGACCGAGAAAGACTCCTAGCACACTCTGAAAATTATCTGTAAGAAGTGAATAAAACTAAAAAAGTGAAGAAAAAGGTGGAAACAGACAACTTAAATACCTGAACACTCAGTCCTTACTAACTATCAATTATGAAGTCAGCTAGCAATGGTTGCCATTTTTAGTGTGTAAAAATGGATTCTCGCAATGTTTTCTTCATAGAGACTAAATATTTTAGAGCTTAGAATTTCAGTTTTCAAGTGTCTTTTGATTAATTAAGGAAAGTTCTGGCCTAAATAAGTGCAGAGAAAGGTTTGAAAAATGTGTGCCAAACAAAGGTTTTAAGAAAGGTATAAGGCAACCTCTGCTATGCTCTGGCATCACAGAATTTTTAGGCAACTTGTTACACTGGGGGTCTGACTGGCAATTTTGAAAGCTTGAACTTGGCAATGAATGAAGCAACCCAAATTTATGTTTGAGACTGAAATGAGAATTTTGGGATTTATGTTATTTATCTCATTTTTCTTTGAGTCAGCTTCATTTAGAGAACTTGAAGTGAATATGAAACAACTGATAAAAATCTAACATAATTTAATGTTTGCTTTCAGTTTCTCCCTTCATTTCATAACTTCCCATAACACTCCTTAGTGCATCTTTGAGAGCCCTGAATCCTAAAATCTGTACTAGATGTAAGGTACTCTGAAAATCAATATTACTTCCTTCCTAGTACTATATTCTTTCCCTTAAATGAACTGCCATCAATGAAAAATGACAAAATATACTCGCCTTGAAACACATTTACAATAAGGCTTTCAAACAAACTGTATGTAGGGACTTTTGTGCTTAGTTCAAGTAGGCCCGAAAACAAACATCTGCCAGTGTGGTGAGCTGGATCTGCTCCCTGCCCATCAGGAAAGTTTTAGGGAGAGATGGGACTGCATGCCTGGGAGAAGTGGAGAAATGAAGAAACAGAGAAATGAAGACATGGGGAACAAAGCAGAGGAGAGCAGAATTACCCCTTCCAAAAGGAGCAAACTGGAAGCTTGCACCAACCCTGCAATGCAGTTTCACAGTGCCTATGAACCCTCTGCTTAGCCTTTTCTACTTTTAAAGGGATGGTCCTATGGTCCTACAATGTTTAGGATCAGTTCTGAGTAAAGAAAGATTTCTGGTTTGGCAATATTTTTGGCACAGCTGAAATACAAAATGAAAGTAAGATAAACAAAATATCAAAAAGCCCAATGTCATCAGAATCTTGTAGCAGAAATACATAACAATTCTTCAGCTCAGGCTTCCACCTGAACTCTGGTCATTCAATAAATGTATGAATACACAAATATATATGGGTTTATTTGTGTTTATGTTTTAGATATAAAATGTGGGGCTTGGGATGTTGGTTATCCAGGATGTTTTAAGTACCTTTTAGACTCTGTAAGCTTCATCTTTTTAATGTTGTTTTAAAATTCAGATTACAGAATATCCATACTGTTATTTCTTTGTGAATCCAAATAAATGTATACATAAGGAAGCAAAGAAACCTTACGTTCTGCAGTACTTAAAATTGCTCTGAGGTAATTCATTACTCTGCTTTGAAACTTTTTACTTTTTTAACATATTTAACATTAATTTTGACAATTCTCCCTTCTCCCCCAGTCACTGCTGAGTTACTAGGGCAAGTCCAAAGGACAAGTGGCAAGAAGAAAAAGGAAGCTTATGAAGTTCCTGCTCCTCAGTCCTCTCAGCCCCATCTCTCCTGGCTCCTGCAGAAGCCCTTTCCCTACCAGATGTGCTGGTACAACATTTATGGAGCACTTTGTCATCGCAATGTTCTCCATTAAACTAATCAGTCCTCAAAAGCAAAAGTGTTATTTTAAGTTGGTCTTTTCACCAGTCTTTTGTACAAAAAAAAAGTAAGACTGGTGCAAATGAGTCAGCATACAAGCAGGTATCACAGGAAAATTAAGTGTCTTTAAAAATGGCTTTGCTGAAAAACAGGGCATGTCATGTAGGTCTATCTAATAGGTCATATTACCTTATCAGTGAGAAACAGAAACAGCTTTCACGGTCTGTTTTCTCAGAGAACAGCTCCAGTAGAGCCAACATAGCTGAACTGGTGTGAAAATGCAGTGACTTAAAAATCATGTAGGATTAGCTTCTAAATGAGATCATAATCAAGGAGCTTCAGCTTAATTTTCTCAGACTATATCCTCATCTGTAGCCCTGTCAAGGGCAAAATCAGATTCTCTGAGAGATGTGGTGTAAGCATGTTCTGGCCCTATGCACCTGTGGTTCAATGGGGCAGGTATCTGCCCTCTGCCAATGCCAGCTAGGAGAGCCACGTGGCTGAGAATGGGGGAACAACTGCAGTGATTCTGCAAGCAGAGATTTTGAGGCACTGAAGACACCTCTTGAAACCTTGCTAGAATCCCATAAAAGACTGGGTTGGAGGACACTGCCACAGTGCCTTATTCCACTCAGACTTCAGGCTGAACACATGGTCATGACTTTGCTTTCAAGTGAAAGCCAGGTTAGTACTGCATGCATCTATTGCATGCCTTTATTCCCACAAATAAATAAAGAAGTTACGAAGTTACATGTTTCATACTGCGGATATGGTTTTGAGGAACCTTCTGAGAAGAGGCAGTTTCATAGGAGCTGCTGTGGATTTTAGTCACCACAGTCCTGCCCTCCCCAACACCCCTCTTCTCTGCTAAGCTTTCACACTGCCTCCTTCTTGCAGACTCCAGCACTCACCAGCCTGCAGTGAGCTATTCCAGATCATTAACCTAGCAGAAAACAATTAATTATTCTCTGTGGCTGATTTACAGTACTTAGAGATGGAAAAAGAATTGAAATAAGATTCAAAACTTCAAGAACAATACTCACAGTTCCATCTCATCCACACCAGAAATCTAATTTTAAACTACCCTTTATAGGTCTGCAGAGAACAACCCACTGCCCTACCTGATTTTAGTCGCTGATAGGCTGCATTCCAAAGCACATGCAGAAATAGAGAACTGTTGTGAATACATGATCTCTTCATAATAAAAATCTGTCAAATTAAACAATTAATTTTTCAGTTTAACTGCAAACTTCATCACTTATATTAGACTTTCTTTCCAAACACCGATAAAATCATTAAGCAGCAGAGGTTGAAGAACAGATCTCTGCAGGGTGTCATGAGAAATACAATCACTCAGTAATGATTTCTTATCTATAATTACTATTGGGACTCGTCACTTAATCAGTCCTAAATACATTAGTGCCATGCTGATTTTGTATCACTCTGGATAATTGATCAATATGCTATGCAACACTAAGTCAAATGCCTTACAGGAACAAGACTGCTACATCAAAAATACTGCCTTTATCAACCAAACTTGCAAGCTCATTAAGAAGTGACTCTGCAAGCCACCATTCTATCACTTTTTCCAGGATCAACGTCACAGCTGATGGACTAATAATTTTTTTATATTATCTTATTCAATCTTGTTGACTGTTGGTGCAATGCTAGCTTTCTGGCAGCTCAGGGAGCTTCTTGGACAGCTATTGGATGAAGCCTTTCTGGAACTGCTGGTTTAAAAATCTCTGTCTTTATTCATTACCCTATTCTGAGTGGCAGTTTAGTTAGAACATATTTATTCATCATTCTTCAACAGGAATTCATCATCTGTTTGTTTGCTTTTTCCCAAATGAAAACATAAACAGAACATAAAATTAATGGAAAAATCTAAGCTTCTAAATTGCTCTTGAGTGCTCCACAATACTTACCTAATGATGAGCCAATACTACTGGTACACTACATTTTCCTTAATCCTGCAAAGTTTCTTTGCATTGTCCTTAATACTCTGATATGGTTTTTTTTGCTTAGCAATTTTCTGTCCTTTTTTGCATATAACTTACAGCTTTTGGCATAAGTGTATAAATTTTTCCATTTGAATATTGTTGATGGTCTTGAGGTAAGTTTATGATAGCTGCTTCAGCTTTACCTGAAACTGGAAATAGGCCAGCCCAATCATTTTTGATTAGCATGGTGGAGGTAGAGGCCTAAGTATTAAGTTATGATTTTAGAATATCTCATTTTTCTTGGAGAATTGTCTGCTTTTTTAACATGGGGTCTTCTGAAAAGGAGGTTTATATGATCATGACAAGCATTTGTGTGTGTGTGTGTGTGTCCATCTAACTTTCCTTCCTCCGTATCCCCATTAATATTTGAACCTATAGTCCAGTTTCTACTCAATTTACCAGGGGTAAGATGTCCCTAAATCACCAACAATTTAATCAGAAATCCACAGCCAAAATCAAACAAAAAAATTAACTGCAGGTGTGACTGCCATCATCATCTCATGCCTCAGAAGATCTATGTGGGACAGTGGCCACAGCTGTGAGCAGAGCTACTGCTGTTTTACATGCATTGTCAGACACAGATGTGGAGGAAACTAGGCTTCCTATTTCTTGCAGTCATGTATGAAGACTACATAGTTTGCTCAAAAAATATTTTTCCTACATGATTTGATTATAATTGCTTTCAAGATTGTGAACTGGCCATGAAAAGCACTAAGAATTAGTATTACCCCCTGCCATGTTTACTTGGAAGTTGCTTGTTTAAACCCTAGCAGCTTGGTTATTTTAGCTAAGCTAAGCTATGTGTGTAATAACCACTTTGGTAAAATAAGCCAGATGAATCACCCTCAAGAAGTGTCTTTCTTCTGATGAATAATAAGGAAGCTCAGACAGCTAGCTCAGACCAGACACCTAATTTTTAGATAGCTAAAATCAGTGAGGTGAATCTGGGCAAAAAGCCTGGACTGGACCACTGGAAAGTCCATTATATTTGTCAGCTTACTTTAGACTAATGACAAAACTGTCAGAACCTTAAGAGAGACCAAACTGTTGCCCACAGTCCCTCTGCCCCTCTACTAACAGGAGGTTTAATAAATAAACGTTAGGCCTGAATCTAATAGCAGGTGCCCTCCAGGATTTCTGAAATCTTACAGATCAATCAGTCCCATACCGTTCACACACAGAGAAGCTCTGTACAAAAATAGAGAAAACGATCCTAGGATGCAGGGTAGTGCTCCACCATGAACTCTAAAATATGATACATGTTTCTTTGACTATGGGATTCAAGCAAGACTTAAGACATGGACTGTAAATACATGGCAGGGTATTACAGACAGCAGAGTACAAAAAACAACGATGGTGTGGCTCCTTTCTTTCTGGATTATGTTCTTTAGTGAAAAAAAAAATTCCATTACATGTGTGAAGGACATACCTTGATCCAATCAGTTCTCTACCAGAAAAAAGATATGTCAACATATAGGGTGTGAGATTTTACCTATCCTAGACCATAAACAAGGGCTGCTATATATGCAGTAATAGTAGTTAAATAGCATATAGTACAGTATAGATACCCTTGTATACATGTATGTGCCACTCAAAAATGGGCATGCAGTAATAATGTCATCTGGACCAGGTCCAAAAAAAATAGTTCTTCTGTAAACCCAGAAGGCCAAATATTATAGTTTTAAATTACATAAAACTAGCAGATTGTGGGACTTTTGTCTTCCAGGGGCAATACTGGATTTCCTCTTGAAAAACTAGCACAAAAACTATATGGAAACATTTTAATTGATTAGCTTGTATAGTACTAAAAATTAATTGGTTATCTAAGAATGTATTATTTCTACTGTTATACATTGAGATGTGACATTAAGACCCAGAGATTTTCAAAGGTAGGGAGTATCTGCAGAAGGAATTGTAGTTTATTCACCGTGCTTATCATTTAATAGTCTAAATATGCAAACTCCAAGTAGCAAGACTGGACAATTCCACACTAAAAAACATCTACATTTACATCGATTATTACATATATTTAAAAAACAGCCAATTATTATCATGGAGCATACACATCTATAGTCAGCTTTGCTGCAAGCAGCAACTCAAACCTGCTGACGGGAGAGACTGCACTCTGGGAGATCCGGATGGTGTGTTGCTGGGCATTTTTTTATGATCATTTAAATAGAATAAATATGTCTGATTAAAAGATAGAAAGAAGCAGATGTTTATGAGGAAAAAATGGACTATCTTGTAGAATCATAGACACATCTGCACTCTTTCTGGATTACATTAATTTATACCTGAACATTTTTCCCTTGTTACTGTTTTCCTCCATCTAACACAAAAAATGTAGTTGAAAGGACTGTTCATAAATGGATGTCTGAGCCTTTCCCATAAACAGGATGCAATGACTGGCAGCAGGGAAGTGGCAGGTGACGGCAGATCACACTGGGATAGTTACAAAATTCCTATCAATTTCTACTAGAATAATGCCGTGTTGGTGTGAGATTTTAATTTGCTCCCATTGCATTAGGATGCGGAGATGTAATAACACATTAGTTAAGTGGTAAGACAAAAACAGGTGGCTAAAAAAATTGAAGGTAAGTAAACACAGGATAAAGGGCAGAGAGTGACATGAGAAACAGAAGTGGCTGAACATGTGTTAAGTGTTAAGACCATTCACAAATCTCACAGAAAAATGTATACCTCTTTATATTAAGTAGAAGCTTAATATTTTGGAATTTGTTTTGAAGTATTTTGCCTGTGAAGACGGTAAATATTGTAACATTTCTCAGCACAGAGTCATTATTGAAGATTAGTGAGAATAAAATTTATTTTCATAATCTTTATTTATGTGAACTTCTAAACTTGCTTTACACTAATTTCCCACCTTACTAACTTATTGTGCAGCATGCAAACTGCAGTGCTAATTACTTGGAAACTCATCTAAAACATCTGAATTTAATGGATGTTCTGGAAGATAACAATGCAAAATAATTTCTGGTTCAGCAAACTTTCAGAACTGGATTTACTTTCTTGCTTACTATGTATGTTTAATGTAGATAGTTTATACAGACTTTCAGAATAAGTAAAAATTGTAAGTAATATATATGACACTGTATATGAATATAGCAAAACTCAGGCCTTTCTGAATGGTTTTGCTCTAACATTGTGAATTTTAGTCAACAATCAAATATAACCACCATGCCCCAGCACACAGTACGTGACTACAGATTTACTTCTACTGAGATTAAATATGTTCCTTCATTATATAATCACTAGTGTGATTAGTAACAATCCCTGATGTTGACAATCTCTATTTGATCCTTCTGCTCTAATAATAAAAATAGGATATAAAGCACATTTTTTACCTTGGTGAAGTGATAGACTGAAAAAAGCTAATATCCCGTAGCAATGTTATACCTGGTTCATAAAAACCTGAATGCAGACAGAATAACAGTTTGACTCTTGAGAAACAATTCTGTGCATGAAATCAGAAGTAGGTTTGCTGGGACTTGAAAGCAACTGAAAATTCAGCATTAGTTTCTGGAAAAAGCAGAAACAACTTTTTTTTTTTTTTATGTTCTTGAAAATCCACATGTGGAGAAAGGCTCTGTTGCACAATTTAAGAATTCTCACTGTAGATATTCTTCATGACAGACTGATGCACAGAATTTTGTCACAGGGCAGCCTCTGCAAAGAGAGGCCGGGGCTGCCCCGTGCGGGATACAGCCAGTTCCAGCCGATTCCAGCCGGTTCCAACAGACCCACCACAGGGCACAGCTGAGGGGAGCTGGTGGCCCTTCTGAAGGTGTTTTCCCCAAGTGTTTAAATACCTGCCTTCTTTGTTTCTCAATACCGAAATCAGTAATTATATATTTATGTTAACTGGCAATAAATTAAATTCCCTAATTTGAGTTTGTTTTGCCCACAACAAGAGATACAGCTTTATTTAGATTAAAGATCAGTTAGTTGAATGATGTGGGATTTGGTTTGAATTTTATTTTTTACTCTCATGTGAATTTGTTGTTAAATTTGAGCTGCCTGGAATTATCAAGATTGCTGTTAATATCTTGCATTTGTACAGAGCTTTCCATACTGAAATATCCCCAAAAATATTTTATAAATTACAGCTACTGGTCATGCAGCTTCCTGTCAATTATAGCATAACCAGGAACAAAGGGTAAAGAATAATTTTGGCAATGGAAATGACAGGCACATTTAATTAAACATATATTTTTCAACTGCCTTTGGAAAAAAAACCCAAAACAGCTGACTGTCTTCCAGGAACAAGAATTCATCACCAGAAAATTACCCCTGATGCTTTCTCAAAAGGAACATTTTGTGGAGCCAGTCTATCTAGAAACAGTGGTGAGAGCTTTCTTCAGCCACAAACATCAGTCAGATGTATTTTTTTTTTTTTAGCTTCAGTCCAACAGGACAAAAAGAACAAAATTTCCATAGATTTGCCACTTCTAGGGGAAACATAGTTCAAGTTAACATATTTTGGGATTAGGTCTATCTGAAACATCTCTGATAAAAATATCAATATTTCCATCTTTGGGCTATATTCAGAAGCGTACAACACACTTCTTAATCTGTGCAAGGCAGAGTAGTCATAGTACCTGTTGAAAATAAATAAATATTTAAATCTGGTTTTCTTTCACTGAAACTGCATACTACAGAAAGTGGCAGCTGTTTTGAACACAGTGCTGTTTCCCTGAGCATTTTGGGGGTGATCATTACTCTCACATACTTGCTAGAAAAGAAAAGTATATTCTTTAACACATTTTTAATATGTCAGAATGATGTTTTAACAGGTTGTGATTAGGATGTTAAGAAACGTGATAGAGAAATTTAATTTTTAGTTTGGTTTCAAAAAATCTAGTTTATTGTATAGCATATCTCAAATAAAACAATATATTCTGTTTCTTCTTCAACTTCTGGACAAGTGAGGACCTAAGGAGGATTTTAGGCAGAACATCTTTTTTCTTTTGGCACTCTTTATCTATTTAAAAGCAGCAAAAAATGCAAAGACATTGCATGAATAATTAATACTGAAGTCATCCTGGGCAAGATTTTCAGAAGCAGATTTTCCGTTAGCTTTGTGCTCTGAATGTAAACGTAAACACCCTTATGTGGAATATGTGGCTATGTACACCAGTTCTATGTTCAGTGGTTTCACAGAAACAGAAGTTTTTCAGAGTATTTCCTGACTTCGCTACCTAAAACTGTACACCCTAATGATTAAAACCACAAATAGTATTATGCAATTCCATATCTAACTTTATTATTTTCCTGTCCTTTCACTCTGTGCTCATTGTATATGAAATATTTGCTATTTTTGCTTCAGCATTTCACTTGCCCTGCTACAGTTTCTTGTCCTCTACAGATCTGTTAAAGTGTGACTGACAAAGGATGCTCAGATTGACAAAGAATCTGTGACTAAAAAAGGAGGTTGCTGGGGAGAGAGGAAAAAAATGTGCCTATTCTCTGCTTTAAATGCAGTGACATGTCCAGATCGGAATCAGGTTTATGCTTTGACTGGCTTTGCAATATAACTGTTTCTCCTCTATGTAGTTTTCAGGACATTTCTAAAAAGTTTATTACTGAGCTTGTTACTATAAGCTCTGAAGTTGCAGGAAAGGAATGCTTCCCACTCCTGTTTTGTTCCCCCAAAGCTGATAACTTATGAATACAGATTACTGATTTAAGCTATGTTATTTTCCTCACATACTGTGTCTGAATCTCTGTATTTATCTTTGGGTCCTTAAGTAATGTTTGAATAAATCACACAAAAATTAGAGAAGTCATTTAGAATGAGGTAACTAATTTTCAATGTTCATTTAGTCAATAACTAGTGTTTTGATCCTGGTTTTCAAATAAATTACTAGGCTGCACATAGTGCTCTAATCATTTGGGCAATTCTATGCACTGTGCAAATTATTTGTTTCAATTACCTGTTAATAGCCAATTGAGGGAGGAAGGGAGGATCTTTCTCAAATACGACACACAGTATTTTCTTTAATGATGTAACAAAAAGGTGGAATAATGAATAACTTTGAATGAAGGAATAGTGAACAACATTCTTCCAACCCCATTAGCATCAATGTTAAATCTCTTGGGTTTAATGTTGCAGATAGTTTCACCAGTGCTTCAGAGTATTCTGCTTGGCAGTCACGGACATACACAGATTCAGACTGAGCATGAAGCCCTTTACATAGGTATCTCAGGCAGGCACGGGAAAGGCCAATACTAAAGTGCAGTATTTGTTTAACCCAGGTTTCCTTGTTGTTCATGGCCTCTTGTTTCTCTGTCTTGAATTGGTCAGTGTCCTTGATCCAGAAGGAGTCCACTGGACACTGGACACAAATAAATCAAACCCATTGCTCTCAAATAATGTATTTGATGTGGACCAGTCTTCTCCAGTTCAGAGATGTCACTGGAAAGTGTCGTGGTTTAACCCTAGCTGCCAGCTAAGCATCATGCAGATGCTCACTCACTCCCCGCTTGTGGGATGGGGAAGAGAATCAGAAAAATAGAAGTAAGAAAACTCATGGGTTGAGATAAAGACAGTTTAATAAGTAAAGCAAAAGCTGCACACAAAAGCAAAGCAAAACAAGGAATCCACCCTCTAATTCCCATCAGCAGGCAGGTGTCCTGCCCTCCAGGAAAGCAGGGCTCCATCAGGCATAATGGTGACTTGGGAAGACAAATGCCATTATGCCAAATGTCCTCCCCTTCCTTCTTCTTTCCCCAGCTTTATATGCTGAGCATGACGTCATATGGTGTGGGATATCCCTTGGGTCAGCTGTCCCAGCTGTGTCCCCTCCCAGCTTCTTGTGCACCCCCAGCCTGCTCGCTGGTGGGGTGGGGAGAGAAGCAGAAAAGGCCTTGATTGTGTGCAAGCACTGCTTAGCAATAATGAAAACATCTCCATATTAGCAACACTGTTTTCAGCACAAATCCATCATACTAGCTACTATGAAGAAAATTAACTCTATCCCAGCCAAAACCAGCACAGAAAGACTGTGGAAGTCCATGAAAATACAGAGAACGAACTCACCAGAAAAAGTGACATTTTTTTCCAAAGATTTACTGCTAGCAGCATTTGGGTGCAGGGTTAATTGAAGGAGCTAAAGGCAGAGGGTAGTTAGGTTTATCTTCAAAGTTTCATTCAAAGAAAGGAAGACCAGAGAATCTTAGGAATGTTTGACCCATTTTTAAATATTCTTAAAGAGTAATTTAGCTCTGAAAGAGCTTAGAAAAGAACAGCTCAAATGTTCAAAATCTACCAAAATTGAAGTCTTAGAGTGGGGAGTGATTGACAGCTTTAAAAATAAGTGTCTCTGACTACCTGTGATGATACAAAAGGTACAGAAGAGAAAAAAAGTCAGTAAAACCACAGCTGCTTCTTCAACATATTCAAAAAATCCTTTCAGATTTTTTGAAACTAAAAGTAAAATCTAGCAGTTGTTTTAGATTTTTGCTTTCTGGAAGAAAATATTTAGCTTTTCTAGTATTTTTATATACTTTAAGTACTCTTTAGTGCCATGGAGTACTAAATTAGAAAATCTCTCAAAGCATCTCTAAAGAAATAGTAGTGTTGGGTGTTTCATAAAATAACTGTTGGTGCCATTTATTGTCATACCTAAATTAAAGAAGGCTCCAAGAGAGGACAGGTAAAGTAGTTTACATTTTCCACAAGTTATAGAGTCACATACAAACCATTACTGAAGAGCAGCCATTACAGTCATGCTTTTCTAAGAGTAGTCTGGTTATGTACTATACTCTTACTTACATGAGCTTCAGTAAGTATCTCCTAATTGTCTTACCAGCTCAGGTTTCAATCTTTTATGACGTGGTAATTCTATTAGATATCCATCTTGGCATTATTTCCTCCGTTCCTTTCACAACTGACTTTTTTTCTCTAGCCAGTCAAACCCATTTTGAGGAGCCATCCTTTTGTATGGCTGAGCTTTTGGAGTTTTCAAATGTCATTGTAAGTTCCTAGTAAGAAACAGTAGCATAAAACAACTCACCCTCATCCTAACAATAATTAAACTGTTATTTGTCTGCTGTGTTAGACAAACTAACCATATTTCTCTCTTATCTTTCAGTTTTCAGACATTTCTTTCAACTTGCTAGTGACCTTCACTGCTGCTTTCCGAAATGTCTCCCGTTTCATTAAGCCTCTTTTTCAGCAGTTAATTTGACTTTAGATATCTCAGTATCTGACTTCTTGTTCTAAAAGTCCCTCTCTGTAATTACCTTTCTATTCTTTGACTTAAAGCAGCTTTGTCTGTACCCTAAATCAGTGCTGGTGACTTTTCCTGCAATAAGCTTGATGGCATCGTATATAATTGTCATTTACTCCAACACCACCTCCTTTCCTTGCAATTACTTTCCAGGGTTCTCTCAGTGAATAGCTGCCATCTACATTCTTTCCTTTTCCCTGATTTAAAAAGAAAGAAATAAATTTGTCAGTTACCCTCTCTGGATTGCTTCCCAGCATCCCAGGGTGAGCATGGGGCACTGAGCTACCATGAATATACCTCCTAGTGCCCTTACGTTTCCCAATTGGATGCGATAGCTGGCCACCATGAGGCAAAGGCAGTTTTATGTATATCAGCCTTCAGCTGCAAGTTTAATTATCTCACTGCAGTAACCTTAGCCCCCTCTGCTTTGTCCCTGCCATGTTCTCCCACCAGGCGCAGCAGTAAGGAGTCCAGCCCCCAACAAAAGATGCAGCATGAGAATTTAAGGTGAAGAAAGAAAGGATCAGGCTTCCCACACCGAGTCGTAGAACTCCTCTCCTCCATGCCAGTTTCTTCCTAAAGGTTGTTGTGTTGTTCCTAGATAAAAGTACCCTGCAAAAACTAAGTTACATGTCGTTTTTTTAACGGGACTTCACTGACTTGCTTCCCATAGCAGTTTCCCGAGTACAGCTGAAGCCGGTTGCAGTTTTCTGCTGCGACTGTAGAGAGCAGTCGAGACCAGCCGCATCAGAAGATTTTCAGATTTCTTCTTTCAGACCGTCTTCACCCATTTCTCGGGCAAAAGTCTTGATCTGAGCATCTTACTCAAAACCGCAACAGATACCATTTCTCATTATGAAAGTACTGTATATGATTTGACTACTCTTAGTCCTTCAAGTTTGACAAATTGAGGCCAAATCAGAATTCAGTAATTCCCTGAATGACATCTAAACCAGATACCAACTAAAGAATATCCGCACTGTGCAAGGATATTTTATTTCTTCAGAGATATACTCCTGGGGAACATTTGCTACAGTATTTGTAGGATGCTAATCTATGTGGGGAGGTACAGGGATGGACACACATCGGGTGCAGTGAACTGACAATATAAGCTATTGCGCGGGAATGCACAAATGCTCTGCTATTAGTGGATACACACACAGAACAACAGGACTCGGTTACTTGATCTAAGTGTGATCAGAAAGGAAAAAGCTACAGAGAAGAGACATCTCATTTTTCTTTATCATATGTTTTGTATGTAGCTTTTTACTTCATGTTTTATAATGATAAGACATAACTCATCCCAAATGAGTTTCAAGCTAGTGTCTCCAGGTATTAAACATCAAGTATTTCCTATGTCATGTAGGTAGGTTAGATTATCCAATTACCCATAAACATTCTTTTGGTCTCCATGGTTACTCATGTGATTCTGGCATTTTTCTTCCACACCATTGGTTGCCAAGGTTACAAGTTGTTATAAAATACAGCAGCTACAAGTCAAGATTGCAGTCCTTCTGCATGTGGCAGTTACACGTAATAAATCTTGCTTGACACAGCATTTGAATCCTGAAGGCATTCTCAGTGGAGTTCTTTGAGTTAACCAAGTTAATAAGTTTGTTATAAAAGGAGAGGATGCTCACCAAAACTATAACATGTAAAATCTATATGGCATAACTACATTGCCTGAAATAAAGCACTTGAGTTCCTTCTGGCAAAGATAGGAATATCCTGATCCTAACTGTATGATTCTCAAATAGAATTCCAATGCAGACCAATGGAAACTGAATCAGAGCAGAATGTTTTCTACTTTTAAGGCCAATATTACCTTGCCAACAGGGATAATCTCCTGCACTGTACAATAGCTACTCTTTATAAAGAATCACAAATATTTGCAAATGTCTGCCGCACGATGTAAACTGACAAAAGGAGACAAAACTGCCTATAAACACAAAAAGGAACAGAATAGGAAGTGCACTTAGCTAGGTTAACTTTTTTCTGCCCACAAAATCGCAAAGACAAATTTATGCAGACATTTGTATGTGTATCTGAACTGTGGGGAGAATACACAGCTGAAACAATTGAACTGTATACAGAAACTGAACCCTTAATGATGTACATCAGATTGCATGTAAAAATAGATGCCATTTGTACTTTTGTAGTTCCTATACATTAAAAAATAAAACACTGTTTTTTCACTAGAACACAGTTCTCTAAGATATAAGCTTTTCAGTTCTTTCAAATTGAAAAAATAAAATACCTATACTTTTCAGACACATGACCCCAGAAAAACAAGCAACTTGCTGAAAATTATTCACTTATTGTGTAAAAATTCAAAAATTGTTACAGTGTGCACATTATATTGTCCTAGTAGCTATAATATTTACTCTTAAAAAGACAAAGCAAAATATAATTAAAAAACCCCTTCTGAATATTGTTGCTGTCTGAACTGACAGATCACATTTCTCAGCCAAAATGTGACTCCGAATAAAAATTACCTTTCCTCCCATGAAAGAGAAAGTTTTCTTTTTTTACAGATGTTCATTTTCTGCCTTAAATTCTAGAAATCGTAAGTATCAGGTATCTAAAATAAAATCTTGAATTGTTTTTGTTCTGTCTTGTGATTTTTTGGAACTGTTCTTGTCAATGGACTTATCTTTATTTCCTTTTATAAAATGCTATATTTAAATTTGATCAAAAAGAGACTTTTCTAGTCAATACAGGAAATTTTTAGTCATTTCTTCATATTATTAGCAACATATTATGACAGTAACATTTTAATGCACAAAATGTATGCAATAATTAGAAAAAAATAGAAATGGCTTTCATTTCTGAAACATACACTAGCCTTCTGAGGTCGGATAAAGTTAATGGATAGTCTTACCATCTGCTTAGGAACATAATATAAGAATGATTTCCAGAGACCAAGTTTGCCTTTTAATATATGATATTGCAATTTTAAATGATTGACCATTCTTATACTAAGACATTACAGAATCTGTGAGGGAAGCCTGATTAGCTGCAGAACAAGAAAATCTGTTTCCTTTTTTTAAAATATAATTAGGTACTTCCTTTTTTTCTGTCAAATTGCATACCTTCATTTTTTTAAACAGATTTTACTGATTTATCTCAAAGTTTGCATTTTCAGTTCGGTAGCTGATTAAGAATGCTAACAGCCAGCTGATTAAACAACTCCATGAAGAGATTTACAAATTTATAATCATACTTTATTTAGGACCAAATTCAATTCTATTAACTGTAGTTGTGGAATGACTTCTTAAGCTACCAGTGTTATAAACCTAGGGCATTAAAATTATACACGGAATTCATTAGGAAGTCACAAGATTTATGTGAAGGCTAGTCCCCAAAACAACTTGAATCAAGCAGAAAACATTTTAGAAACACTGTCAAAAGTGTTCATATAAAGTATAGAGCTAAATCTTTGCTATATTTAGGCTTGTCCTGAACATAAAAATAAAATCTGGATGTTTCGCTCCAACATTAGGGAGCTTTTGAATCCAGGATTTTGATGTGACCCATTATTGAAGACCTGGCTGAAACCATCTTTCTGGAAGAGTTGCACTTTAATCCATGAAACATGCTTCTGTGCATTGGAAAATAGCTGCACAGACAATACCATAGATGTAGTAACAGAGAAAATATACTGCAAAATTTCAGCAACACTGAAGAAAATTGTATAAAGCAAGAATATGCTGCACAGTGCATGGTGTGGGTGTTTAGGAAATCAGGCTTTTCTGATGCCTCTTCTGAGCCACTACTTTGAAAATTCAACCTCCCTATGCTTTCTATCAGCTGCCAAGTTGTGGGAGTTGGAAGTTTTAGAGCTTTGTATCTTCTTGCCGATGGATGGCATGGAAATGAAGAGCTAGCATAGGTTCAAAAGGAAGTTGGGTACTCATGGACCAGAAATACACAGACACAGAAATACCACAATCAGCTCACAAACACTGAGCCAAATACAGCTAGATGCTGGGCAGATGTTAAAGCTATCACGTATATTTTTCCCTAGCCACCTACTTTTGGCAACAATACGGGACAGGGTATTGTACTAGATGAACTGCACTTATGTAAGAAATATTTGACATGTAATTTTAACAAGCAGCTCTCCAACGTAAAAGAGAGTAAGAATGAGTGTTACATGGAACGTTCTGCTCAAGATAAAATTACACTGCAAGATATAAAATCACTTGAAGTTCAGCCTGGCTAATTGCAAATAGTTTGGATTTTCTGTTCTGGGCCTCCCATCACTCGCTATAACTATAAACAGTACAGTGATACGGTTATAAAAATGGACCATAATGACACCATTTCTTTTTTCTATCTGCTTTAATATTACTATTCAACTCAGCTATTCCTTTTTGGAAGGGTAGCCTCACAGGGCCATTTCTGGTTAAGTACCTTTACCATCATAGACTGGAGGTCATGGAGCCAGATGAGAAACCAGAAAGGCAGCAGAGCCAGTCATGTTACTCTAATTAAATGTGTGTAAACTATGCCAATGTGTTTAATTCCTCTGTTTCCACAGCTGACTTGTTTTTAAGGACTGATTAATATTATGGGAATCAACTGTTGCAGGCAACAGCAACCAGCTTTCAAAACATGAGGGAAAGATTGCTGCAGGGACTAGAAGAGCCCCCATCCCAGCTTCTGTTGGTACTGCACACCCCTTCTGCTGCCTTGGGGCTGGAACACCTGCATCACCTGCGGGGTGCTAGCCTGGCCTTGCTGAGAGATGCATTGTGCCCTCCCAGGCACTGTCAATTGGGGTGGGGGGC
Organism: Scopus umbretta; assembly: GCA_013400535.1. Lineage (NCBI taxonomy): Eukaryota > Metazoa > Chordata > Aves > Pelecaniformes > Scopidae > Scopus > Scopus umbretta. The sequence goes on along the minus strand of VZTL01018385.1, from coordinate 4,295 downwards.
TCATCGTGCTCATGCTATAGGTTGTCCATGCCATAAGGCCATGGGGCTGCATTCCCCTCTGCTGCAGTAGGTCATGGCATGTAAATACAAAGATGAGATCACCAAGAACATCTGGATTGAGGAGAGGGTTAGTTAGTGTGAAGTAACCCTTCCTCTTAGATCAGGGGCTCTGCTTACCTCCTGGCCTCAACAAGCTGCCCAGGTATAAAGAAAAGCCACATCTAAGCACAGCTCTTCATTATTTTTGGCTTCTTGAAGGGTAACCGTGATATGACGACTGCAATAATATTGCCATCATATTTTAAAGGAACTATTTTCAACATGCCCAAAAAGCTTCTCAGCAGTAACACTCATCTTAGAAACATCAGTGTGGAGTCTCGTGAACGCTAAGCCAGAAAACTCAGCACTTAATTTATTCAGTTATGTTCCCAAATAACTAAACGCTCATAAAATCCTAAGACACATATTGTTTTTTACTGAACAGCTCTCAAACATACCAGTAGGAGAAAGAATACTTGGGGTGGGGTTTTTCTTTTCATCTTGAAAAGGTTTTTTGTTTGCTTAGACTCTCAAGGAAATGACGACGACAGAGAAAAGTGGGGTTTAACCTTGCTCATGGTTTTCCCATTGCCATACTGTGTCTTTTATATGTATTTTTTATATTCCTTTGGCCTACGTGTGTTTTTACAAGGAATGAATCTGATGTTAAATTAAATGACTCCCCCCAGTTTAAGTGACTGGGAACATTTCAGTGCTAAGCGAATTGGGCTCAACCCCATGGAAAGAACACTTCCTTGTACAAATATTCAAGTCTAATCCTAACCTTTGCATAGATATGAGAACTGGGACTGTGATTTAAATGATACCAGTGGTATGAAATCTGGGAGTCTAATACCAAATCATTAGTGCCATATCACACAAAAAAAGACAGTCTAGTTAAGACTCACAATGTCAGTTCATATTTACTGGCATTTTTAAGGAGTTACTTCTATACCAGTTGACTTTAGACCACAAGAGAGGTTCTCTCTCTGTATCAGTAACTTTGCCGGAGCAAGTCTTTCCTGTCCTCCTGCAGCTGGCTGTGAGCGACAATGCCAGCATAAGCCACTAAAGCCAGCAGAAGCAAATAGTGCTCACACCTTTTGATTTGCTGCATGTTGTCTTCTTCCTCACTAAGAGGAAAGAAATGTCATGAGGTTTGCTTTCACTACTTACATCTCCTTCGCCTCCCTGGTAGTTGCAGCCAAAGGATGCATGGGGAAGGTGAAGACAGGGGATGGCAATTTAACACTCCCAAAGATCCCAGAGAAAGTGAATGCACCATGAACTCATGCTTTGTCAAAGAAACACCAGTTTACTGCATTATGATTACTTTTGTTTATGTGGACACCTTCTGGACTATTTTGAAAGATATGAAAAATGCTAATGGCTGATGTTGTAGGATAGGTTTTTAATGTGAGGAAGAACGAAAAGAAAAAAGAGGGTTCAGACCTGTGTGTGACTTAGCACAATGCCTAAACTGTGGATCCATCTCTAGCATTGACTAACTGATCCCTCCTCTGATCAGCAGTGTTTCTTAACCTTTGACATAATGAGTGGGGATGTAATATTTTTATTAGGAACAAGCAAAGTCATAACACTTTGTAAGGGCCAATTCATCTTTCTAATTATAAAGACAGGCAAGAGGAAGACTCTATTCAGTGTAATTAGTGGTTAGTCATTCTTCCAGAATGAGGAAATCATGCGTACAGCTTTTAAGATTATTCTTGAACTACAGTAAAAGCAATCATATTTAAAAAAAAATTAAGAGGGCATAAATGCTAAATGTTTTACTGACTATTGAATGCTAAGCAGGCACTACATCTTTAATTAAATACACTTTAAACCACTTAACAAGTACCCAAATTGCTGACAACCAAGAGTTAGAGCCTTTATATCAATTTGCCTCTTAACATTGATGTAAAAGGAAAAATAGCTGCTGAATATGGCAACTAAAACTTGTAAGAAAACATCACAAATACTTAAAGGGATAGAAACAGCAAAGTAAAACCAAGCAAAACATTTATTGGGCTACAACTTATAATTTGATTTCTTTTTCTGATTCAGTGATATGATGTTATGGCATCTATACTTCCCAAAGGATTTATACAAACATAGGAATGTAATAAAATGCAGTAATTCTCTCCTGTTGATTATCAGCAACAACAACGGACCTTGAGGAAATCCTGTACTATTGGAAGCATTATTTTATTAATATTTTGACTCAGATATTGAGCGAAGCAACATCTTCTGAGGATCTATGCAAAGTTTTAAACACTTCTACATCAAAATAGCTTGAAATTACTAAAAGAGAAGAGACATACATGGAACAAAATAAGGATATGTTAAACATCTATGGAGGCAAATAATAAATAGATGGATTTAAAAAAAGGAAGCAAACACAGTAACAGCAGAAAATCATGTTGTCATGATTAAAAGTATACACCTAAAAAAACATTCATGCTCTTAACTATAAGGAGTAATCTGAAACAATAACTAATAAATATTTGTTTTACAAAGAGGACCATACATGGAAGATTAAAGCTATAAATATCACACATCATATAAAGGTTTGGAAGTCAATTTGATACAAGGACAAAGAAGATGTATGCAAAATTACCACATGAAAATGCAAACATGATTATGCATTATGGCAACACCTGAAAAAACATAACTATTGTTATGGTTGAGTATACAAAGTAAAAGTCCTTGCCCTATAAATCTTAACTGAGAAGTTAAAACAATGCAAAGAGTGAATACAGTCAACAGGGAGAGAATAAAGATGGGAATAATGACACAGAAACAGATGGATGTGTTTTGATGAGTAATTGGCATGATTTTCAATTGCATCAGCTCAATCGCATTTGAAAATCTCACAAAGGTCATGTTATCACTTTTTTGTATTTTGGTGTGTTTTCACTCAGTGGCAGGCAATCCAATACAAAATTCTACTGAAGACACAGTGCATGCAGATGCCGTCTTGAAACACCTATTTGGGATTTACCTGCACTAGGAGTTACAGAGTGACTCCACTTAACTTCATTAGGGTAACGGTTTCCAGGCTTTGTGTTCACTAAGAGTAAAAAAAGACTAATTAATAGATTCATAAATAGCATCTTTTTATTTCTTTGATATGAGGCATGTTGTGGAACATTAGCTCAGAGAAAACAGAACCCCAGCAACAGAGAAACCATCAGTGCAATGCTGCCATTTCAGTAACGGCTGAGAAAACAGGAGGCTTAAACAGGAGATGCAGTAGGCAGGAATGTTGCTAAATTACAATTAAAATGAAAGTAATACTGTATTTGCAACAACTCACAGTAAAATCACTAGTGCATGATTACGGATTCATGCATACATGAGAAGAAATGGACCTACTAACATAAAGAAATGTTGTAAAATTAGTTTTGATTAAGGAAAAGGGTAAAAGCATACATCTGCTCCAATGAAAGATAACGTACTTCAAGAAAAGGAAGAAGGAAAGGATTATACTATGTCACACTAACCTTTTGCACTCTTACTAGATCTCCTGATAATGTCACTGGTGGGACAGAGAAGCTAATAAAAACCTCCTCAGACATCATTTGTCCAGGCAGAAGCTTTACCTGGACTGGCAGTAGAACAAGTTCACACATAGTTGTGAGTACAACTGACAATGCTGGACAAATATGGCCAAGAAGGGGAACACACCTCATCGTGGTTTTCAAAAATTCTCACAATTATTGAGGAATCAGAAAAAAATCTGTCTCAGATGCCTTGAAGGTGACTGCTACCCTCTTTTACATTGCTGGCAGGCACTTCCTCGAACTGACACAGATGAAGGGTTTTTTTGCCTATTTAAGATGGGAGTCGGGGAAAGGGTATTTTTGGAAAAGCACAATACAATCTAACAAAGGTTAAGTATTGGTAACCAAAGTAGCGTATCTCCCAGACCTCTTTCTTTTGGAATAGATGTCACATGGAAAGCTTCAAAGCAGCTGGTTTAGCAAACCAGGCAAGAGGGGGAAGGAGAGCAGGGTGCAGGGGGACTGGGAGGGTTTCGCCAGCCCCCTGGGATGAGAGGAACCTCCCTGCATGCCACAGTAATGTTATGCCTCAGGCCAGGGCTTCCCTGTCACAGCACCAAGCTGCTTAGAAGGGCCATTTGGCAGTGATGGGGGTGCACCTCAGCAGCAGACTCCAAAATGTCCCTGCATGTCTGGCAGCGAGTTAGCTATCCTGGGTGATGACAGCTTTGTTATAAATTGAGACCACAA
>VZTL01018380.1:0-32902 GCA_013400535.1 Scopus umbretta | reverse complement strand
TTTGTCATTCTTATGAAAATCTGTGATTACAGATGTTCATTGTTTATTTTAAAGAAAAGATTTTTTTTCAGCTGCTAGGGTCATATATTAATTTTTTTGTACTACACTCAGCACAACAAACATTATGCTTTTACTTACATTTGTAAATAAAGGATATGCCCAGTGCAAGCTGGTAGGTTACCTTTAGTGAAAGGTTTCTTGCAAACAAAATACCAGAACAAACCCAAACAATTCAGGGAATAAAATGTTGGCTAAGTGGAAGTCATATTAAGTATTTTTGGCAAACTGGGATGTACGCAGCAGCCACTGCATGTTATTCACAGCTGCTAATAGGGACACTGAAACAAGCCAGCTGTACAGGTGCTAGATTTTGATTTAATAAATAGTCTGTACAGTATCAAACTATATAAAAAAGTTTAAAAACTGCAATGAGAATTATTATATTTTTTAAATGTTTCTATACTGTAAAAATTTTAAAATTAGGTCCAAACCACCATTACAAAGGTATGAAATGTGCAATTTTGCAAGTGGAAACAAGGGACACAAGAAGGCTTCCATAAGGGTTAATAGGAGTTGCTTTGTGATTTCTCTTTCTTTCCAGTATCTTCATATACCTGGTAATCACCACAGACCTTAGAGCAGTTCTCTTCAGGCAAGTAGGACGTGAGCTAAAAGCATCACCAATTTCAGTAGGGAAGATTGGCTGCAATAAGGAGTAAAAGGCTATTTTAAGAGACAAATGTACAGTACAGTCTATTTATGTAAATACTTGGAAAACGCAGGAACAGAATTGTTTTCTAACTACAGAGCTGTGAAATCAGTGAGCCATATGGATCTATAATATATGGCAGAATATTTAAAAAATTCTAAACCTTCTTGAAAGAAAACTGTTGTAAGTCTGCATCTAGAATAACATGAGTACTTACTTGTGTTTTAATCAAAAGCTGCAAAGACTATATATTCCCAAATCTACTAAAATTAATATAACTCAGTATTTTTAAAAGGCAGCAATCCTTTACACTTACTTCTTGCAAAGCATCGAGTGAGGAACTGATAATCAAAGGCAATATAAATGGTAGGCAAGATGAAACAGATGGCTGTAACATAATTCTTGAGTCTTAACTGGCACTTAACACTAACTCTATTTTCAATTTGACAAATACAATAAGACACCTATGTTGACATACACATGGTGCACTTAACTACTTTTATTTACGTAACTGAGGTATTAAAATTGTCTTGAAAAGCAGACGTCTGAAGAAGAGAAAATGATATGAGGAAGAGAATAGTAGTCATTGTTTTCACTGTTCAGTGACTAGTAGTTGTTGGGTTTTCTTCTTCCAATATCCTTAACTTATAATTTCCATGCAAAGTCTCTGTCTTATTCCTCCGCTAGATAGGTAGCTTAGGAAGATGGGAGGAAACCCACCATTTTTCAGCAAGAATTAGTTATGAAGACTTTGATTTTTTTTTTTTAAATGAAGTATAATACGCTAAAAGTGTGTGCATCTCACACGCTGCATATAGTACATTTTCAATATATACACTCTCATTATACACAAGCATCTGGTATATACACTGATACCACCTTCACTAAGAAATTAAAAGTCAATAGATAATGAACCTTGTGCTGTATCTTCTCTTCCTCTAACATAGATTTCGCACGGAATCTCCTCCATCACCCTGTCTTCTATGACTTGCTCAGGGCAGTCATGCGCTTGTTTGAAAGTGTAACTACTTTTCTTGAATGTGCTATTAAATGTTTTCATAGGCTGAGGCTGCGCAAAATCATTGCGAAAGGGAAGTTCCATGGAGCTGAGGTTTGTCCTGCTTTGTTTCATATTGGAGGCCTGGGAGCCACAGTGGTGGTCATGAATGCATCTGGAAGCTGTTGAAGGGCGTCTCATTTTCTGATAGTTTTCAAGTTCTTCTGACAAATCTGCCAAATCTGCAGAAATTTCTTTGTCCCTTAGTGAAAATAGTTCATAGTGTGGAGGATCAAATACTTCCTGGAAACCAGTTTTATTGAAAGCGGTCTTGCAAGCCATAACCTTTTTGCGAGGTTGCTTTACTTGTACTAGAATTGAAATGATGAGAAGAACCAAAACTATCCCTGACGTGATGCCAATGATTGTTCCATGAGTTTTGGTGATCTGTTCAAACAACCCAGTTTTTTTCTTTTCTGCAAAGAAAAAATGAGGATTATGAGAAGGCTTGTATTACTTTCCACACTTTTGATCATATATTAAAACAAAGCAAGCTGTACTGTGATTGCCATCTAAGTGCCGTATTAATGAAAGGACTTAATGGCTCTGGAGACTAGACCTGCATGTCAATGGGATTTATCATACTGCACCTGTGCTTTTGTTCAGCAAGTCTAATTCCCTGCATTGGTGGCTACCATATGATAATTCAGTGGCAGGTGGAACTCTGTGGCCAGCACATGCTGACTCAGCTGGGATGTGGCTTCAGTCCTGAACCTATACTGATCAGTTCATATTCCAAAATCCACGAGTTAAATAGGAGTTTATACAACTACAGATGATGCTTCTCTTACCATGGTTTGCTCCCGCTGGTAACATTCCCATTCATGTCAGTAGAAGGAAACCTAGATTTAAAATTATCTAGTTCTTCTTTAAAAGTGAAATATTACCATAGTGATGATGTCGGATAGACTGTACTATTTGATTTCACATCTCTTGGAAACCTGATGACTGTGTCTATTGTGTAAGTCCGTTATACCTATTTCAACACAAGGAGCTTTAGCATACATATATTCCAGTTTTAACAGTCCAGTAAACAAGTTGGTTGGAAAAAAAGAAAGGGGAGAGGGACAAGGGGGAATCAACCAACCCAAATCATATGGCGCTTTTGGCTAATACTTCATATGAAAATACATAAGATGGCAGCATCAGAACAAGATTGTCTTCCACACTTAAAATTCTTATTTGAAGATTAAAATTTTCCAGTTGGATTTCTGTTCTGTAAATGTACTCGTCCTAGGGGACTAAAAATTCTACACCGAGACTCTGCAATATCCGCTAGTGGGGGAGAAAAGGATTTAAGACCATGTAGAAGAAAATGTAGTAGCCTAAACATTGCATATTGTTTTCAGAGATCTGTCTCCTGGCATCTGGATATGTGTGTTATGCACCTAAGTACTCCACACACAGTGCATGGAGAGAGTTATGTACCATCATATGCTACTTGAAACAATCCATATACTAAACAGAGGGTCCCATGGAATTGGCTAATAAGTTGTGTCTGAAATACAGTTCTATTTCTTAGACTGTTTACTCTGAGTTACATTTATAGCTTTAACATGAAGGAGGATATCTCCCCTTGTCCTGCCTAGCTTAGATCTTAGTGTTACCATACTTTGTGGGAGGTATGACTTCCAGCACTGTGGCAGTTGTCTCATCTGCATCTAGGTTTCTTAATTCTCGGGAGATATTATCATCAAAAATTGTTATGCAAAAGGTGATGTCTTCTCCAGTCTCTTAAAAGACATTGCACACAACTGACTTTTCTGTCAGTTTTTGTGTCACTGGGCTTAGGCATAAGGTAGGTCACAATATGCTCAGATTTAGGTAGGCATCAATGTGGATTAAGTGAGAACTCTGGGTGCCTGCAGGAATTGAGCACAACTGTGAGAAGCTTTCTTCTTAAGACTAGCTATTGCTCATTTGGTTGCATCAGTTTCCCCTCAGTCTACCCTAGCTGGCAATATGGATTCAGTCTTCGGCTGTCTCTTAATTATCTGCTGTGCAAGTATTAAAACAGAATTTAGACTGTATTCAGCACAAAACATGGTAGGTTATTCAGCACCAGCTACAGCAATTAACAAGTATTGGGAAAGATGCTTTCTTCACATTGAAATATGGTTTTTATGGATTTTTTTTTTTTTTAAATACTGCAGTATGTGAGGGAAGTGTGGCTTCTAGGTAAGATTCTAGAAAGCAGGTGATAGAGATGGCAAAGTGATCTAGAAATTGCACTTAAGAAGGAACTTTGAATATTATCAAAGCTAAGGATTGTGTCGAGGAAGCTTACTTCTACATTGAAAACTTGGGAGTTATGGATCAGTTTTGTTAACTGGAAAGCTTCCCTAATATAACTTGCATTACTGTATTTATTAGTGGCGTGAATTTTTTTTTACTTCCTGAAAATGCAATTTCAAAGTAGGTTTTTAAATATTTATTTACTAAAAAAATTGAGCTGGATTTGTGTGTTGAAAAGCCATTTATTTCAAGATTTTCTGTAGAGGAGGTTTTGACCCTTCCTGCAGGGTCAGTTTCTCTTTGAAATGGAGTACATATTTAAATCTTTCAGGAGTTTTGTGTTCAGACCTATTTATGCCATCCTATTTGCCAGAAAAACCCAAGCTCAAGTTTGTTGTTTTATTGTTTTCTTTTAGCATGAAAAATTGTTGACCTTAACCTGGTTGTGTTCCAACTCTGAAAATCCAGTTATTGTTGAAGCACAGGTGAATATATTTGTGCTTTAGCAGAATAACAATTTCCTCAAATCATGAGAATTTTTCCTACAAAACCTGACAATTTTTATGGATTTTACTATATATTTACCCAATAACCAGTTGGGATGGTTTAAACAATGCTCCCCTACCCCATGTTCTAGAAGCAGAGATTTACTCTGAGATAATCTGTGATTAACAACTTAAAACAAATGTTTTAATATTGTATTTGTCTTTGAAGATTGTTGCTTCTGTTTCAGCCCTGAGAGGGTTTTTTTTATGCTTGAAGGCTTGTCTGTCTTTTTCCAGGTCTGTATTTTTTTTCTCTAATAAAACGTACTACCTGTCCCTATGATCCTTGCTCCATTTAAAGTTTAGAAATGGATCGGATGCAACCTGGCAAATACTAAATTCCATCTCCTATTAAGCTGACATTCTTTTAAAATAGAGAGTATATGCTGAAGAGGAAGACATTTAATTACAAAGCAGTAAGATCAATATTCAGGATGCTTACATGTCTCCTGAGTTTAAATAAAAATTGGAACACCTTCCTCAGATTAGTAAAATAGCTGTCTTCAGCATATTTCCAGGAAAAAGACATTTCATTACTTCCTTGAATGGCAAACTGACCAGCCTAGCTCAAAAAGACTACACTTTGCACTATATTCACCTCTGCAGTGATTTTCATCCCAAGGGTATGCACAGTTTTGAATGCCATTGCAGACTAAAGAATTATTGATACACATGTTGCTATGGCAGAAGTAAGTGTTGCCTGAGCAGGGAGCTGTAGGAGGGAAGAGAAAGAAAACATTAGGAATTTTCAGTAATTGATGCATTGCAATAAAACTAGTAAATTCCTGTCATTTTTTTTAACATGCATACTAATTCTTTATCTCTTTCAAACAACAGTCACTTTCCCTGCACATCACTCATTATTGGATGGTTTACTCTCTCTTCATGTGGTTGCTTTCAGGTGTATTATCAATGCAACAAAAAAAATTTCGTGCTCAAAATGGGTAGCAGGTAAAAACAGTCACACAACACAGATAATGGAAGAAGGCTTTAATACTTCTCTTTCAAAACTTAATGCTTAAAAATCACACGCTCACCATCAATTATATATTTATTCAATCTGCTGTGCATCTGCTACGTAGATGGTATAGCTGGTTGTGAAGCAGTTCCTGAACATCTGCATTTTAGAGCCCATTAATATCTTAAGGCAAATCAGATTTCAGCTTGTGGAGGACTGTTTCAGTAATTGCAAGAGATTTCAGTAACTGGAGGCATCCAAGTCATTCCTGCTTGTGAATCAAAGCTCTTAGATCCTCCTATTAGAGCTAATGCAGGGATTAAGAGAGTACAGTTTAGCTGTTTATCTATCTGTCTATGTATGGTTAGAAATTTGAAGAACTAAATTAACTAGAAAGTTGCCCTAAAGATTTTATGTTTCCGTGAATGTTTGTTATAGCTCCTTGACATTAGAAAAATATATTAAAAAAAAATAGTAATAATTCTTTTCAGAATGTTGTATAATGTACATAGGGAATTCTTTACGAATTCAGGGTACTGGACAAGAAATTGAATTTCCCTTTCTCTGTCTCAGTAATGTAGTATTTTTGATAGAAATGTCTATTATTAGTGGAGTCAGTTATATATTAAACAGCAAAGATGTGTGACAGACATTCTATCTACTCGGTTTCATAGAAAAAATTCCTTGTCAAGCAGTCTGGATTCTCTGAAACATAATGTGAAACCCAAAGGGTACAGCAGAGGAGGGTGACTAGTCCTGAATACAGCGTGTTTCTCACTTAGTCCTTCTGTTAGGCTTCCGAGTCTCAGTGACAAAAAGAGGAGTTATGCCTAAGAGAAAATTCGAACCTTCAATTCTGAATTTGCATTCCCTAAATCTAATATGCATTATCTTCCCATTTCTTACTCCACTGAATTTTGGTAGCCTATGCTCTTTGGTTTTAAGCTTTTGTATTGGCTTCCTGTAACTGCTTAACCCCTGGCAACCTGGCAAGAAGTTCCATATAGGAAGCTTGTGCTTTAATTGTAGTGCAAGTGTTATAGTACTTTAAGATAATACAGAATGCATTTTGAGTGGATTTTGGAGGAGTTTATCTATGTAATTTCAGTGTTTAAAAATGTCGTAGTACCTCTTGCATGCATCTTCCTTGCTCAACTGAGTTGAGAATTTAATTGTTTGCACAGTAGATCTAGTCTGAAGAACACTGCTTGAAAATATGATCGATGCTTAGGAAGGTATAGATCACACCCATTGTATCAGTTATGAATGAGATGTCATGTTAGGTGCCCTTGGAGGGATACAGACACGGTGAGCATGCAGGGATGGGGCTGGGAAAAATGAAGCCTACCTGGAGTTGAATATGGTGAGGGACAGGAAAGGCAACAAAAAGGGCTTCTTCAAGTGTATCAGCAACAAAAGGAAGGCCAATTCAACTACTGAATGGGACAGAGGGGAGCTTCCCTTGATGCCTGGGAAGGTGATAAGAGCAAACAATCCTGGAAGTGGTTTCCAAATGTATTTGGGATAAGAAGGTCATTGGGAGTAGTCAGCATGGATTTATGATGACAAAATCATACTTGACCAACCTGATTATTGCCTTCTATGATGAAATTTGCTAGCTTAGGTGAGGAGAGAGTGGTGGATATTGTTATACCCTGACTTTAGCAAGGCTTTCAAAATTGTATCCCATAATATCCTTGTAGAGAAACTGATACAGACTACATAGGACGACAGTGAAGTGGACTGAAAACTGACTGCACTGCTAGGCTTAAAGGGTTGTGATTAGAGGCACAAAGTCCAGCTGGAGACCATCACTAATGTACCCTGGGGTCAATAGTGAGGCCAACACTGTTTAACGCCTTCATTAATGACCTGGATGTTGGGACAGACTGCACCTTCAGCAAGTTTGTAGATGATACAAAACTGGGAGGAGTGGCTGATTGACCAGACACTTGTGCTGCCATTTGAGACAGGCTGGAGAAATGGGTCGACAGGAACCTCGTAAAGTTCAGCAAAAGGAAACACGAAGTCCTGCAGCTGTGGCGAAATTAACTCCACTTCTGTGTACAGGCTGAGGCCCAGCCAGCTGGAAAGCAGCTCTGTAGACAAACACTTGGAAGTCCTCGTGGAAAAAAAGTGGAACGTGAGGCAGCAATGTACCCTTGTAGCAAAAGAAGCCAACAGCATCCTCAGCTGCATTAGAAAGATTGCCACTAAGTCAAAGGAAGTGATTCTTTCCCTCTGCTCAGCACTGGTGAGACCACCTCTGGAGTGCTATGCTCACTGCTGGGGTCACCAGTACAAAAGAGACATGGGGAGATCCAGGGAAATGGCATGAAGATAAGGACTTGGAGCATCTGACATGACTGGTACAGGTTGCCCTGAGTGGTTGTGGAGTCTCCGTCCTTGGAGATGTTCAGCAGCTGACTGCATATGGTCCTGGGAAACCTGCTCTCCTTGATCCTCCCTGGCCAGAGAGACTTCCTGGTTAGGTTTCTAAATCAACAGCCTTTTTTCAAGAATGTTTTATGCTCACTTTGTTTCAAGGGCCAAACCGCTTTTCAGTGGAACATGATTCAGTAGGACTTTTTTTAAGTTTAACCATGCAATTACCTGGTAAATGGAAGAGTAAAATCAAACATTTTCATATATTCAGACTTAACCATGTCTTTCACTGTTTCTCCAATTGCTAATGTTTAGGAAAGAAAATATAAAGGAATCTGCTTGTTCTGTTGTCGGTGTGCAAAACTATCACCTACAATCTATCAAGAGTGGATGCTAAAGCAATTCCCATCATTAATGGTTTAAGGCACAATGTAAGCATTATTCTGTAAGCCTCATATGAAATCATGATACATCATGATGCAAGCATTGTCCAAAATTATGCTGCAATTAAAGTCCAAAGGGATTCACACCTTCTCCCTGAAGGACTAAATGACGATAGGCTAAAACTTATGCAAGGATATCAATCTAGATATGAAAACAGGTATCCCAGACAACCTAAAGCAACTCAGAAAATGGAAGATGTACTTAACATTTCTAACCATTATACATATATAATAGGAGAAAGGCTAATAGTTAAAATGGAAATGTTCATGATGCAGACTACAAAATTAAAGGCTCTTGGCCTTATGTTGTGGTTTAGCCCCTGTTGGCAACCAAGTACCACAGAGCTGCTCACTCACCCTTCCCCCTGCTGGGATGGAGGAGACAATCAGAAGGGCAAAAGTAAGAAAACTCATGGGTTGAGATAAGAACAGTTAAATAATTGAAATAAAACAATAACAGTAATAAAATTTGTAATGAAAAGGAAGGCAACGAGGGGCAGGGGCGAAGGGAACAAGTGATGCAACAGCTTACCACGTGCTGACTGATGCCCAGTCAGTCCTCAAGCAGCGATCGCTGCCCTCCCCCCCAGCCCCTCCAACCTCCCTGAGTTTCTATACTGAGCGTGACGCCCTATGGTATGGAATAGCCCTTGGGCCAGGGTGGGTCAGTTGTCCTGGCTGTGCCCCCTCCCAGCTTCTTGTGCCCCTGGCAGAGCATGAGAAGCTGAAAAAAGTCCTTGACTAGTGTCAGCACTACTGAGGAACAACTAAAACATCAGCATGTTATCAGCATTGTTCTCATACTAAGTCCAAAACACAGCACTATAGCAGCTACTAGGAAGAAAATGAACTCTATCCCAGACAAAACTAGCATACCTCATTAGCATATACAGGGAGAAAAGAATTAGTTTTTCCTTCTGAATTTAGAAAGAAAGATTGTGCAAGCTTTACTTAATAAAGGATAAATGGGATCATTGTTTAAATAGAATAGTTTAAAAGGCTATGTATATAATAGGCTACAATATCTACTAAAATATTTCTGGCGATAAAGGAAGATCTAGGAAATTTGTGTCTGGAGTGGTTGTAATGGATCTGTGTATATCTGCTGGTGTTTCAATATGGATCTGTATGGAGTTGTAGTTCTGCAGGCACAGAGGAAGAATTGTGTTGTAAGACACATTCCCTTTCTTATTTCCCTGAAGAGGGGAATTTTTTCATGTTTCTGTATTTTTGGATGATGCATTCTACTGCTGCTTTTCCATCTGCCAGCAGAGTCTTTATTTTACATCCCTGTGTAGTCTCTTTAACGTTTTTTTGGGGGATGGCTTTTGTTCACAAGTTCCTAAAGATGGGACAAATGGAGTTCATTTTCTTTTTGTTTGTTATTTGAGGAGTACAAAGACTATAAGTCACAATGACCGATTGGTTCCAGCCCAGGACTTCAAGGACGTAGCTGGACTCTTCTCATAATGGCTGCCTACGACTGGTGCAATGCTCACAGTGCTCTTTATAGCTAGCATTATTCATGTACTGAATCAAGCCAGAAACCAAATACATTGATTTTTAACATTGCTGTTAGCTGAATTACTTAGTCAACTCTGCAAGCAGCGCTAGGTGTGTGTTAGGTGACTGTCATGCACAATCAGTTCATTTATGTAAATCTTTTCAGAAACATTGATTGTTTTCATGGTTGGTGTCATATAATTACAAATCATTAGTAAGGTAGAAGAGAAAAATAGCTTAACGATCTGAAAATAAGATAAGCACGGATTGACTTTTTTCAGTTAGAAAAATTGCTTATCCCTAGATTATTTAAAAATACATGAAACATTTTTCAGGCAGATACTTTTGAATTACCCTATCCAAGAAAGACCGTATCTCAGGTTAGAAGATGAAAAGAATAACCACGTACCTTTGCAGGTTGTCTTCTGCCAGTGACTTTTGAGTCGCTTTAAAATCGTAAGTTTGGGAAGTTATCTAGCTCTAGGAGTAGTTACTGTTTCAACCTCCTGCACTCAAAACCCCCACTTCCACCTGCCCCAGAACCCAAACTCCTGTGTTAAACTTTACTGGTTTATGGAAGAGAATATAAAATCTACTTGTTACCTGTAACCTGAACTTTTTTGCAGGGCGGTGACCAGGATCTCTTTCAGGACTGGCTACAGCTATATTAGTTCTGTCAAAAAAGTTATTTCTTTGACAGCAAATCCATACTATTTATTCTTCAAGCAGAACTTTTTGAAAACCTCTAGTACAAGCATACATCTGATTTCCTGAAGTGGCAGATATGTTTTATTCAGCTCTCTCCATGCATCTCAGTTCTGCTCTGCAGTTCTAAACTTGGTCTACTTTTGTGCTGAAAATGCCACTTTCAGGTTCTGCAATGTGGACAATGTCATCCTTTGTAAATGTGAGGCAACAAAATTCCATTAAGTTCAGAGAGAAAGCACTTAGAAGAAAATCTCACAAAAAGCATGCTTTCAAGAAATATCTTAATTTACAATGAGAATAAAGACTATCTCTAACCTAGGCTATGGAATCCAAACAGAAATCCACACTGCATTCACAGCTCTGCTTTTCATATAGCCTTCTTAAATAAATTTGAATTTAACTGCTTATCCACAGTTGTGTAACACAACTGGGCTTTGCTAAGGGAGCGTGCGTGGGATTGTTCAGAGCAACATGCGGCTGAGAAGGAGGTAGCAGCTGAGGTGTAGCTGGAGTGGAGTTCCAGATCCCAAGCTGAAGGTAGGGCTGTGGATATGAAGAAGATCCAGACTCTGCAGGGTCACACCTGTTTTCTAGCCTTCTGAGCATCTAGTCTGGGCTTGAGAAGAGCCTGCTGTGGTGTCTGGCAGGGAACTGGAAGATGGGGGCTAGTGGGAGAGCGCACTTTGGTCCCACTGCTGTCTTTTTAAGAAAGTCTGTGCTCATATGTAGAACTCTGTGAGAAGGACGTAGCCTAGGGCTGTATTATTACTGAATTCAAATGAAAAATAAACCTTTTAAGAATAGAGGAAAGCCTTTCTTCAGGAACCATGCTTATAATGGTAATAAGGCAAGTATTTAATTTACCTGCTAGTATGTGAAGGAAACAGAAACAACCTTTTTTGTGTTTTCCTGCTGCATAATATATAGTTGATGCTTTTCCTAAAGTACCTGAAGTACCCAGATACCAGGAGGATAGGCACTTTAAAATCTACTTACGATCCACAAATGAAGTGAACAGCATTCTGAATCTGCTTAGCCTACTGCCTTCATCCGCCCACATTCGTACCACACCTGTCCCAGTCTGCAGCGTGACATCGTTTGCTACGGTGCTGCAAAACTTTGCCTTCAGGTTTTCAATAGAACTACTTCCATCATATACAGCAACAAAGTTCCTTTTGCATTCATTTGAATGTTCCATTTGGTAGTCGAGAAATCGCAAATAAATCTGTTAGAAAAGAGAAATTAATGTCTTTAGGAAAAATAATACAGGGAAGACAGTGTTCTTTTCTAGCGAATCTTGAGTAAGATGTTTTGTCCCCTTACACATATGTGTAACTCCCAATTCACAACACTTTTAAACTTACATTTTCTCATTAAATGTCAATGTGGAGTGTTACTTGAAATTTGTCTGAAGCGTCTGTTTGACTTCTCTCCCCTCCCCAAAACTTTTCTTAATAATTTACTCTGATATATTTCTGCTCGCCTTGGGAAAAAAGTAAAAAGCAACACACTTGCTGAAGAAAGCCCTAAGCAGCTGTGCTAACTGTGCAGTCTATTACTCTAGAAGAGATACAAGAAACACATAAATGTGCTGAAAGAATTTTAATTTGACTGTTCTCTTTTCTTTCTTTTTAATTCATAAAAACAAAGTTAAAATATAAGGGAAAGAGTCTAGTCAGAAAAGCTCTTAAGTAAAATAAGGAAATTAAAATTTTTTCCTTCAGAATGAAAGCTAATTACTGAACCAGAGCGGTGTTACAGAAGACATAAACCATGAATTCAGGAGTAATATGAATACAAATGGAAGCAGGAGAAAAGTAAGCTGACTGTCCAGGAAGAGTTAACAAGTTTAAGACAATCTTAATTCCTCCAAAAGCAGAAATCTAATCCAAGAGAAGACAGCGTATGTGGTAGAACATATGCAGCAAGAAAATTAGAAGACCAAGATGGCACTTGAAGAGTACGCAAATTATTTGTTTTGCTGGAGCAGGAAACTTGGGCAAGATTGTAATTCAGTTAGAATTACATCAAAAGATCATAGGGCTTTTTAATCTCTTGAATAGTTCTACTGGAATTCTCAAAATTCTATTGAAAGTTGATGAGATACGTAACTACGTCACCTAGGCATGCTGCAAAGTCCATCTTTAAACTTTAAAAGTTCCTCAGGTAGCCATTATTTTGACAGAGAAGAAATCTATCCATGTGGAGGCTGAGGTCTCCTGCTCCATGGGAGAAGAGGTGCTCCTCCTCATCCATGAGGTCTTCAGTATATTCCTCAGATAAGCTTGGGTCTAGACTGTTTACATTTTGAGTACAGTTTACAATTGCCTGTCCAGCTGACACTATGGATGCTAAAGACCTTTTGCACAGTGCATTTTTTTCATGCATCTGCCTAATGACAAGAATCTCAAACTCTTGTTTAGTTTGTGAAGCAGGGAAGACAGGTTAGATGAGTACCATGCTTACTACTGTAACGTTACCTATTTTTCTGCCCTTTTGCCATATCTTGCTTTTAACCTCAGCTAGTGCCAAAGCCTTTTAAAACTGAATTTTAAATTCACTAAAACAAAACCAACCACCTTTGAGGAGGCGGGGGGGAGAGGTACCCCGCACATACACTTAACAGGCTCTACTGAAAACACAGTAAAAGGTGACACTTGTAGACCCTGGCTCTTCTTTTCCAGTGTTGCTCAGAGGCCAGTTGCCAGCACTGTCTCCCCTTGCACATGCTGTGAAAAGGTGCAGCCTGTGCCATATTATTGTATGCTGCAACTCACTGGTTTGTGATTTTCAGTATTTTTTTTTTCCTGCTGTCTTTGTTAAGATTTATTGCTGGAAATTCCCAGCTACATTGAGAACCTGTTTTACATTGACGTCTTATCTCACAAACATGGGTGTGAGCTGTAAGTGCTAGTATTCGGGCTGAGAGTATGGTATGTTCAGTCAATGACTGACTTTATATATCTGCTGTGAAATTACAATGGAAGCTAAAAATAAATTAGCACGCTTTTAGAAGAGCTATTCTGCGTATGAAAACAAAGGAATAATTCCATTAAAAGAGCTCAGCTCTGCAAAAGCTCCTTCTGGTTAGTGTGTTAGGCAAGTAAATATAAAAGGTCCTGACTCTTGGATTATATCGATTATTCTAGTAATTTTCTGAAATCTGGAGGTGATTTATTAAATATCTGTTATGCACATTTTAAAAATCCTTTCATTGCTGCTGTTGTGTCAGTTTTAAAAATTTACTTTTATTACAAAATCAAATTGAGGAAATTAAAAATGTCAATGCTTATTTTTCTCGAGAGACTGCACCACGTCAGATCTAATGGATTTTATCACCATAATTCTGCCAGAATTGAAGCTTGAGAAACCACTGTCAGAATACTAAGAATTATTTTTCTGTAATGTTTTAACTCAGTAATTTAGAATGATGATCTAATCTCAGGACTGACCCAACTATAACTCTGCCTTCTGGCACCATTCAATAATTTATTAAAATACTTAAGCATAAGACCTGGTGCACTCAAGTGGCAATGTAGAGAGAAAATGGTTTTATTATGGTTTCTGGAAGAACTGCTACTATTACTTAGACTAGTATAGGGCTCTTGGGAATTGAGGCACTTCCTCAAAGGCTCAAATATATTAATTGAGTTTTAGTTCGTTCTTGTCTTGTCCTCTTATTATCATCTTCTAGGTTGCTGTTTTAGAACTAATTTGGAAGATGGTGAATAGGGCTGGTTAGTTAACTATTAGGAGTGTGTAAGAAGTAGGCTTGTCATCTTGGCAGCTACTGCTTAAAAATATTTTTTAATTTTTATGTATAGGCAAGCAGTGATAGAGAAGCAAAATGACAGGTGTGTATGCTGTATGGAGAAAAAAAAAGTATTCTTCAGTGCAACTCACGAGTAATTAACAAGTATATAATTCTGAAACATATAGCTGTTTGTTTTTTTTTTAAACAGGTTACAGCTATTGTATTTTGGAATTATGAGTAGGATTTTATGCTTCTCTCTGCCCAGCAATAAAGCTCAAGTTGTTTTTAATGAGCACAAGAGAGTGATGTTTTCATAAGCAGTCTCTAATTCTGCAGGCACACTCATAAGTATTAGGTACCCAGGTAACTAATGCTGATTTTTGGCTCGAGCAGCTAATGTGCCCCTTTTACAGCTTGGGCAGAAAGGCTATAAAAGCACTGTGGCACTTTAAGAGGGTGTGATCCCACAGCTAAGTCAGAAGAGAGAGAGTGATACTTCCTCAGCTGTTTGCAAGGAAAGCCTTTTTTAGCCCAGATTGCTGATGAAAGTGGGTTTTAAGGTGCTGGATTGTGAATTAGACTGTTCTGTTGACTTTGAACAGAACCAAATTCTCCAATAGAACCACTGCAGGCAAAATTTTAAACCACAGCAACAAGATTTACTGGAACTTATCAAAGCTGTAAGCCAGCATTTTTGCCTGTGGTCTTCCAATAAAACCAGAGTCCAAGTCAAATGCCCTTGAAAATTGTTCCTTAAACTGTTTTCACAGTTATTTTGTATTTTAAGTTTCAAATAATAGGAAGACAATGCTGTGGAGTTGCTGTATAAGTTTAATTTCAGAAACAATCCTCTATCTGGATTTCCTAAGTCGCTGATACATAATTCATTCAGTGAAAGTGAGACATTATGCAAATCACAGCTAGTGACTATTACCTGTTACTAATGACTTGGAAACCCATTATGTGCTGAATGATATGAATGAAACCCACCTTAGCATTCGGAGTAGCTTTAATTGTCCATATGCAGTCAACTGCTTGTCCTGGTTTTGTTTTTCCTTCTTGTTCTACTTGACTGGAACGTACTATTCCATCAGCTCCCGAGAGCTCAAATTGGCAATCTAGGGAGAACATATACCTTGCTGTCAAATGCAATATGATATTAATTTAAAATTTCATGTATAAAGAAATTGTTACTGTAATACTAGACCTGGGATGGGATTTAAAATACCTCCTAGGTAAGTGAAGTCAGGATCTGTAATAGAAAGAAGTCATGAATCACAGGGGCTATCAATGCTTGAGAATCACTTCAAGGTTTAGTATAATCTGAAGATTATATCCATTTTTTGTTATGTCACAATAAAAATTGCCTGAAAGTTTACCAAAACGATTGGAGGGTACAGACACAATTTTTTTAGATGATAACATTATTCCACAAAGATTGACCTTATCTGAGTAAGGTAATTCTATGCTGACAGCTCAGATTTCCAGCATAACACCAAAAATTATTATTAGCTATTTTGTTCCTACATTACATTCTGAATTTAACTATGCCAGTTTTCACTGAAATCACTGGAGCTCCACAAGAGTATAGGGGATCTTTCTGTGTGCATCATTTTTATCAGATTGCTGTCTGTCTAGTTCTAAACAATTTGAAGTTTAGTGGAATATATCAACACTTTGAAATTGGTAATTGCTATTAATAAAAAATATAAAGAACAGTTCAATACTAAAGATACTTTTTCCTTGGGTACCCATGTCTCTCATATTAGGCCAGGTAGCACAGTTCTAGACATTGTTTAGGGAGGCAGAATTTCACCTTGATTGCTCTTCTATCTTCTCTCTTCCAAATGTGATGTGTAGGTAGTGTATGTATCTGCAGTATATACTGTAGTAGTATACTGTATGCATACTACTAGCGAGTTAAGAATATAGTTTTTCATAATGGTTAGCTGATAGCACTTGACTTTACTGGGACTCAGGCCTGGCTAAAAATGAGTCTGTAATGGGCTGGCATGTCCAAGGCTTACATTTCAGTGATCAGGTTAGTGTTTCCTCACAAATCAGCATAGAAACTTGCAAGATGCACCCATTCACAACTGTGGCATAGAAAATCACCACAGAAATCACACAGATCACAGTGTGTGTATGTGTGTGAAATGATAGTCTATGCAAAGAAAGCACTAGTTCATGCAAAAGTGCGTGCCTGTTTTGTACAAAATTCTTCTCCAAATGAAGTTCCAGAATTTGGCTCTTTCTGTGGTCCTCTAAATGGTTTTCTGTATAGGGAGTTTGTCACTTCCCCTACAATGCCTCAGTCCTGAGCTTAAGACTCAGTACAGCTGAGAAAATGCTTTCTTTGTCCTCCTCTGTTTTAGCTACCTATACTTAGTTACTTTATGCAGAATTCTGCAAGAGATTTCAACCTTCTTTGTGAACTGATTTTTTTTTTTTTTTCATAAAGTGGGGGTGTACATGCATGTCCCCTTCCATTTTCACTGGAACTACAGTAAGTTAGTTTTGAAAGTGATGTTAATGAAATGGCTTTGGAAATGGACTTAGCAAAATGTGTAAGTACTGTCCCTATGAAAACATTTTAGCACGTCATTCCCAGTGGACTGGTCACCAAGTTAATCTGAAGAGTTTCCAAGTCTAAATCCCCAGCAAGGCATACAGTTCTATAAGCAGTAATATATAACCATGTATAGTGTTTTCATGTCTTGTGGGGGTAAAGACGACATTAAAAAGTTATGCCTGTGTATACATTTATAGTTGTAGTAGAGCTGACATGTGTATACTGTCTTTTGTCCCAAAGGACAATAAACCGCTGATAACTACACATACAGTATCTATGAAGTACAGCAGTCAAGCATTGCACAAGGACATCGGGTCAAATTTTCTTGTAGAAAGAATGCCCTGCCAGTTTTAAGTGGCCCCACAGAGCAGATGTACTTTTTGTTTGTCTAAAGGCACTGTCAGCATATTATCCTCTCCTTTGTACCCTGTAAACTACACTGTACTTTGAGCAAAGAACAATTCAGTTGTCTGAGCCTGTGGTTTGAGGGAAATCTAGTTATACTGAGAGCTGATGCTTGGACTGTATAGATATTTCCTCTGGCTTTTCAGAATGGAGATTTAAAATGTTTTGCATCTGGCTGGAAGTGCTATTGTAGATTGGCTTCAGGTGTTTTTGTCATCGTATCTTATATTCCTAGAAGATAGGCTGTTGCAAATGCCAGCTATTTGTCTACATAAATGCTCTTTCCATTACTACCACTGGTGAAACTGGTACAAGTCAGAGTAACGAAGAGGGAAGTTGCTAAAGCCTTCAGCATGAACAAGATCAACTGACTTCTTTACTAGCAAACTACAGACCTGTAATCCCCTTCAGTCAATCCTCCAAAGTGGTTTTAGTCAAGTATGCTGTAGGATTAGGAGGACTGAGACTGTAACTATCCCATTGTCACTTTGTCTTTATCAGCAGTTACGAAATACAGCTCTAGGCTGCCAGCATACACACATCCACACAGTTCAATGGGAGCAGATGGTCGTGAACTCGGTCAGAATTTTAGGCATCTTTACCTGGTATAAATGAGTACTTTGCTTGAAATCCCTTTCCTTCCAGCTCCTCATCAGAAGTAAACTTGATCCACATAAATCTCCCTGTTGATCTAATTAGTGCAGGACTTTTCAGGCCACAGTAACGATTAATGAGAGGGGAGAAACCAAAAGGTCCATCTCGAACCTCCAGATGATCAAACCGACATTCAAATGAGGGTTCTATGTAATAAGGTTCATCAAAGGTCAACTCAATTCTTTGTCGTGGAGCAGCTAGACATAAAAAATCGAGCAAAAGATTAAATGAAGATCTACATAAAAAACTCATGAAGACATGAAATAATGAAGAGAGAGGCCTCCAAACCAGCAAGATAAAAAAGAGACTGGAAACTTTTCAAAATACACCTGGCAGTCTGCTACAAAAACTCAGATACACTGTAATAAAAATTTAAAAAATGATTGTGTAGAAGATACTTTTTCATGGAATTTTACGGATTTTTTTTGCTTGCTGATCTTTATTGTTGAGCATTCAGAAATGACAAATTTAATGCAGCACATGTAACAGATATTAACATATATGCAAAGGTCTTCAAACAAGTATTAAGTTATAAATTAAAACCAGTGTTCTGTGAAAGCAAAGTACATAAAAAAGGACAAAACATTGAGGGATGCAGAAAAGAACAGAAAAGAAAAAGATACAAAGAACACTGGCACATTTCCTAAACATTAAGCCCAAATTTGCAGATCCTTTGGCAGGAGATATCTTTTATTAGAATATTCAGAGAAGTGTAAATGCTTCATATGTATTAAAAATATGCAGGTGACTGCAGATGTTGGTAAGTCTGAACCAGTGACAGCCTAACATCAGGATTTGGATCAGCCCCCTAAATCCTGATGAGATGCAGCTATGGCTACTTTGTGACTGGACTTTCACATCGGTATTTTGGAACTGTGACTTTATATTGTATGAATAGCTTTGGTGTTTCTTGTTCTTGTCATCTGTTGAGCTACATGAACTTTCAGATACTAATTTGTATCTGGAATGACAGTATTAAAGAATCACATGCTGTCTGCTTCTTCTGAATGTAAAAAGGATTTACTTGTATGTCTCTAACTCTGTTTAGACCTTATACCTTACTCATACATGAGCTAAAAACATTTGTAGCTGTTTGTATGCATTGGCAGTGTTCTGCAGAAGGACCATATCTTAGCTAGAAATTGTGGATGGCCTTCGTCTGACTCAGGTACCCATAGCATTTCTGTATAAGGATGGTGAGGACAGAGGCATGGAAACTGATTCCGTGCCCCATGGAAACTGCCTTGTGCAAGGGAGATCCTGCAATGGATCTGGTGGGTCTGAACTCTGAAGCTGGACAGGGTATCTGCTCTGCAGTGCCTTCACTGGCAGGGAAGATGCAACGCTTCAGATACAAGCAAAAATGAGGGTGTCTATGAGCCAGTACCATCCCGTAGAAATAAAAACTCACTGAAACATATTACCTGAAATATTTCAATTAATTGATATGAATCTGATGATTAAGCTGACTAACGTTTTTAGCTGACTTCAGTGGGTTTTGGGTGCATTCTAGTAAGAGGAAAAAATAATTAGTGTGTCCCAAGTCTTGCAGCCTTTATCCGAGATATTCTCATTGGAATATGGTTTTAGTCTAGTTAAGGAAATTTTCTGTCCCCATCATATAACTTCAATAGTGACCTCAGCAGTGCTAACAAATCTCCATATTTTTAGTACAGTGCTACAGCAGTCAGGTGTGTCTTTTTTATTAATAAAGGACAGCATAAAGATTATCTGCTTGTGAAACAGACAAAATACAGTCTTCAATCATCCTTTGCAGTTTATTATCAGCAATACTGGAAGTGATATTAAGGTAACAAGCTACAATTTTTATCTTAATAGTTCTGTGCCTTAATAGATTACAATAGATCTGGTGCTTCTTTTTCTTGCTGCGAGGGTATGTCTTATTCCGCATAGCTAATTCCTGAATGTTTGCATTTTCTATTATTTTGTTGTTATTATTTCAGAGAGCAAATTTAGCTTCTTGTTCAACCAAATGACTGCAGTCCAGTATGGCTATACAATACTTGACTGTATAGTAAAATGACACAGTTTTAACAGTTCAAGATTACCCATTTAATAGTACGATCACAACACAACAAAACAGAAGTAACAGCGTGTACCTTCTAAGATATAGATGCACTCTTGATTTGGTGGGTACATGTTGGGGTAGTTTGGTGAAGCAAAATGTCCTCCATTACTTGTCCGTACCCAGTTGTCACACTGGGTAGGAGGAATGCGATTCACTCCAATATTTTGCCCACCTACAGTGAAAAAAAGTGATCAAATAAATTACTCCTGCAAGCATGCAAATTGCATTTTGCAAAAGTAAAACACTGACATAATGCATATCCTATAAAAAAAGAAAGTAATTTATTTTGGTTGAAAACCCTCTTATATGCCATTTGTTAATATCTAGCTAGAAAAATCTTATGTTTAATTTACTGATGTGGTATATCCTAAAGAGATCACAGTTTTTCAATGTCAAATATGTCCAGTAATCCTTGGAAAGTGAAGAGAGGGAGTAATTTTTTTTTTACCCAAGTCAGTTTAGATTTTTTGATGCTCTTCTTTCTAGGTCAAATAGTCACAGTGGCTGCCTATCCAGCAGCATTCTTTTATAGCTTATGTCTTCTCCATTCCTATGCAAATGTAATCCAAAATATTTGTTAGCCTTTACTATTTTTGGCCCTGATTCCAGAGTATACTGAAGCACATGGCCCTTAGATTGAATTATGTATTTACAATAATTTGTTGAAATACAGAATGCTTTTAACAGAATGAATTAGAATATGTAAATGCACTAAATACAGCAATGGTAGTTAACAAAACTACTAGCAATAGGTAGACTGCACTGGTAGCTAAGGGTCTCATTTAAGATCAAAGATCTTCTGGGTGTACAGGGAAATACGAGCCTTGACTGAGATTACACATTTTACTAAGCTAGTGCACCATGCTAGACCATTCGCGGGAGCTTTGTAGTTCAGATTTCCTTATCCAAGGGGAAAGGAGCTGGGAATAGTATGATCTCTCTGACATTCTTCTTAAGTACCTTTGACCTTCCTCCTTGATATCCACAGAACCGGAGTGAATAGGACACAGGATATGTGGTTTCTGCTAGATTTCTCCTAAACCTCACAGGTTGCTCTCATAATGTTATTTATATGTATGCAGTTTTTCTTTGCAGGCCTTTGAGAGGGACTCCATGCTGATACAGGTCTTAGCTGCCTCCAGTAAATTACATCACCTTCCACTGGTATCTTGGCAGCTTTTTGATTTATGGGGGTGAAAACTTAGTCTCTCCTGCAGAAATTGTTCAAGGAAATTCTGTAGGTGTCAGTTCAAGGAATTCTTCTCTCCTATGTGTGGGTTAATCCCACATGTGAGAAAATAAGGTTTGTGAAACTGATGCCTTCCCCACTCAGCAGGCTTAAAAAATGTTTGTGGGTGGACTATTTGAAAAGCTCGTTGTCAGATACAGAAAACATGAATTTCCATGGTGGGTTTTTTCCACCTCTGAGGTCTAAAACCATAGAATTTTCACTTGGTAAGTGAACGTCCATGCTCTTTGTGACTGGATGGCTTTTCAGTTGGAAAAAGATACAGTAAATAGGGGGAGAATGGAAACTACTGGAATTCATATTGGTAATTCAAGAAGTATTAATACCTGAACACAAATACTTTCTTTCGCTTATATTGCTTAATTATGAATTATAAAACTGTTACATTTTTTGAAAGAAAATCATCAAACCAAAATAGTACCTTGTGTCTTCTGTGCAACGGCAATCCCTTCCACTACAAGGATTGTTACTAGCAACACTGATGAGAGAAATTGGACAGGATAAACATCAGTAATTCATCAAAATTATAGACCATTTTCTGCAGTCTTCATTCACACAAATCCTAGAATCACTAACCAAACCAACTCAGAACATAGAAAAAGACGTAATTCATTTATGTGCTTTCTTAAAATTTCAACTTTAGAAAACCAGTGCAGTCTAAGTGCGCTGTCAGTTCTTCTTCCAGATTCCTTAAAAAAGCATATATGAGAACAGCAATTTATCGTGTGAGGGGACTTTAAGAATATTTTCTAGAGCATCTACTAATTTGCAAGCATTTTATAAAATTAAATGGTATCTATCTTCTATATAACTTTTATAGCCTGAAATGAGATGTTTCACTGTTGTACTGAACCATATTTATCCTCAAACTCCATATGCATAACGTGTACAAAAGACTTCTCCAGCTTCCAGGAAATTAATCAGGACCACAGGAGACACTGCATGGTCTCATCCCTACATGGATTTCAGGAGCACTACAGAACTGTGCTTCCAAGACTGGTTGTTGTGATGCTGCCACAATAGCTGTGATTTCTGCAAATCATGTGGCAGTAGAAAACGAGCAGATACAAGTTCTGACAATGGAGAGACTTACTCTGAGCGGTGACAACAGCCCGGATGGGGACACTGTTAGGATGTACGCTGTTGCAAGCACTCTGGTTTGCTGAAGTGTTGTGTTAGTCTCAGGTGTTGGTACATGCTGGCGTTTTCTAGATTTGAATTGACTAAATATTGGACCTGTTAAAGATTTTGTTGTACTCTTCCCCCCAACCTTCTTTCTTCCTCCCTCCTTTCTCCCTCCTTCTCTTCTTCCCTCCCTCCCTAAAAAGCAGCTGTCTAGATGGTTTTGCTTTGGGCCTTTCCCTTATGTTTACACTGTTGTTGCACCCAAGAAGGGTCAGTCTGAACAGCACATATTAAAGATTCCATATTCCACTATTCATCAACAGTTCCAAAGCAGGCTTAATNACAGTTCCAAAGCAGGCTTAATGTCCAGATTTCCTAAAATGCTTTGTCTCCTCAAATTGTTAGGGATTACCAGGAAGGGAAAGTGAATGAAATAGAGTATATAATTATACCACTCTTCAAATCTTTCATTTTGTTTCCATCTTGAGTTATCTCTACAATTCTGGACACGTATCTTAGAGAACTAGCTAAGTAGGCTAGGACTCTTTGCCCTGAAGAGAAGCTGGCTGAGGGGAGACAGGATGCAAGTTATAAAATTACGAGTGTCGCTGAGATGGTGAATAGAGAGCAACTACTTGTTGTCTCTTCCAATACAAGAACAAGGGTGTATCAAAGCTAACAGATGGCACGCTCAAAGTAAATGAAGATTTTTTTTTCTTTTTTTTTAATGCACATACTTCATAACGCAGCCTTAAGGTAGAAAATTCTTTCAGAAACCCCTTAAGCCATAAATTGTTGGGAGTCTGGGATAGTATTTGGGGCAAATAGAATTTGCTCTACTTTTACACTCTGAGACTTCTGCTTTTATATCTCTGTGCAAGATACCAGGCTAGATGGACCTTTGATTTGACCTGGTATGGTCTTTCCCATGTTCTTAATCTAGTTGCTAATAGTGAGTCAGACAGACATGGCCTCACCACTGCAGGAAAAAAAAAAAAAAAAATTTCAGCAGGAATTTTATTGTCACATGGAAGAAGTTAATTTTATTTTCCCAATTTTCCCCTCATTGCTCAGGCATTTTAGTGGCTCTTGCTGAAATGGCATTTTCTCTATCTATGATTTTCCCCATGTTGCTGTTAGACTTTCAGCCCTTTAGAGAGTTCCAGAGTGAGCATGCACTGATGTGAATGACTGTGAATTACAGTGATCTTGACTGAACTCATCTAGATGCTACTGTAATGTTGGCATAGATATATTATCTTGGGGAAAGACAAAAGGAATCGAAGTCTGCCCCCGAAAGTGTCCATCCACCATTTGTGGTTTACTACATATGTTTCTGCTGCCCTTTCTTCTCTCTACCCATATTAAAACAGATTGTGTATCATTATGAGACTTCCCTTACCAACAACTGCTTTTTCCCTTGCAAGTTGAGTTCACAACTGTGGGTGTTCTAAAATACCATATGGGTCTTGCAAACCCATGTGTTATGTTCCTAGAAGCTTATTTGATTTTTAGGGATGGATTATGATAGTAGGTTAAGACTTAGGTAGTTTTGCAATTTCCATCTTTGCAATAATTCCATATTTTAATCAATATTAATATACTGAAAAGATACTCCCTGTCATTATCCCAATGCAAAGTATCGAGCGATAATCATTGCTGACTCACTCTAGATTGAAAATTCATCCCTCAGAAGAAAGTATCTAGTACCCATTACTGGTCTTCAAGTTATGGATGTTCACTAGTCTTTAAAGCAAATAAAAGAAACATCCCATCACTATCAACCTATGATTGACATTAGTTTTCAGATATTTTTGTTCCTAATATTTCTTATATAGATGCTATTATTTCAAAATTATTTGCGGTTTATTTTTGCGGCTTCTGTGTTTAAACTCTGCACTCAAAGACCTGAGTTTAGGTGCATGAACTTATAATGCACTTGTACTCCTGAGATCGCTTGTCTCTAACAGAATCTTGATAGTGGTTATAAAGTTGTCTATATATTTTCTTTGTTTTTTTCTACACTGGTTTTGGAGCAACACTTCAAAGTTGGCTTCTGTTGTTGAAGTAAACACAGTTTCCACAAGCCTATATAAATCGTATGTCAGTACATTCTTCTATTGAATTAACCTTTCTTAAAGATGTGGTACACCCACCCTCTGTTTTGCAAGGACATAGCAATCTCTTTATAACTTCTTGTGCTGCTTCTTAAAATGTGAAATGGGCTTTGTCTTTTTTATTTAAAGCAAACACACACAGAAATACCAGTAAGATAAATACTTTCATAACTAACAAAATTAATGAAGACGGTCACTTTCAAGTAACACTTGGGAAATCTGGGGGTTTGTTCGTTTGTTTTGGGGTTTTTTTTAGTACAGCTATCTACTATGGCTAAGACTGTTACAGTATACCTTCTTTTTTTCTTTTTCACCTTGAAAATGTAAGTAAGCATCTATGTTTATTTCAGTGATTGTGCCCTCTTGTACAGATAGAGACAAGCTGTTCAGTTCTGCTAACCAGAGATTTCCCTTCTTGAAATAATGTGGCTACAGAAAGAAGCCTCCTAAAAGGACTTCAGAAAATCTGACTGGCTTTCACTAAAGCCTGTGCCATTCCTGCAAATAGTCCAGAGCTGTGCATGCATGTGTAAGTGCAAAAGAACAGTGCATGTTTCCTGCAGAAAGGCATGGATATGCAGGCAATTACAGAAGATAAATGGGCTGCGTATTTGTCTTACTGTCTTCCTTTTGTCATGTCGTATGGATGAGTGGCTATAGTAAGTATGGGACACCTTCTCTTTGTTCTCTGCCCTTTTCATCTTCTTCAATTTTAATCTCTTCCATCTCTTGCCTTCCCCTGGCAATGCTTATCCTTCTTATGCTCTCAACAACCCTTAAGATGTATTCAAAGCAGCCTAGGTAGCAAATGTTTAAGGGCCTTCCTTTGCCATTACTTTTATCCTGGGTGATAGTATGATAAAGAAAAGAGGTGTCTCTGACTAATACTGTGTATGTGTGCTGTCCTTATCTCTGTGACATTGCTAGCAAAGAGGTGGAGAGAGGACTTATATCTGTTCTTCCTGAGTGTACTGGGCAGGGACGCCTGAGGTAGTATTGTCTTAAGCTGCATGCATTTACATGACACAGTATAATGTGGGATAGCAAACAGGAGTTTTTGGCTGAAAACAAGGCCTATCAATGTTCAGGATGAAAGGAAAAGAAAGAAGGAAAAAAATCCATCAGGGTATTTTTAGACTGCTTCCATTAACCCACTTTTGTGTGCATTTTAAAAGCAACAAAGCAATCACTTGGTGTCCTAAATCCATACCAGTTCCTGGAAAAATATTTTCAAATCTCAAAGACTAATTTGGACTATACAAGTCAGTAAGAAGGAAGGAAGATGTCTAGCGAAGAGAGAGGCCCTGTAGGATGCTGCGGTGGAGTGCTAGTGCTGAACCAGTGTCCTGGTACTGCATGCGGGGACACAGACCAGGCAATTGGAACAGCCATGAGATACCAAACTGCTTTCACTAAAAGAATGATCTTGTTATTTCTGATAACTGAAATTCAAGTAGTTATAATGCACCTGAACTTGCAATGGGACACAGTATTCCTCTGCTCCTTCTTTCTTCCTCTTTTCAAGCCTATTACATATCACTGTGACATGACTGTTCTTCAGTGTGGATGAAAGGTAACTCTAGACTTAGCTCTGTATTCTATTATGGTGCATGAAACAGGAGTAGTAAGTATTTAAAAATGCCACCTGAACATGGCCTGCTCAATGTAAGCAACAGCACAAACAGTGCAGGATCGCATGACTGCATTGAATATCAAAGGGATAGAAGGGGGGATTTGTTTTGTTTTTAATGGAGGAGTGTGGTGAGAATTCTACTAGAGGACACTGAAATACAGGAGACTGACCTTATAAACTTCGAGATATTTAGTTGGTAAATATTGGAGAGGTTAGCACTTGTGCACCTTATATTGAGCTTCTACTCCATGGTATGTACACTGTAGATGAGGCTATCATTAAGCCTAGAGCAGCACAGCCACTGGGGCAGGCAGATTGAGGGGCTGCTTTATTAATGAATCTGGTATTTGCAGAAGGCTTTTATTCCACGAATTACGGTGCATACTTTCGTACTACCATTTAAAGATCTGATAGGTTTTACCTGTGTGAACATTAACTAGAAATAAAGAAAAAGCGGCAACCTTCTCTGTTTTTAAAAGAATTGATTTTTCATTTTCTTCACTTCTTTGCATGAAGTATTTTAGATCACATAGCCTGCAGACAGCTGTATAAATTTTTAAGAGTGAAGACACTAACCATACATTGCAAATTCTTATTACTATTCTGTTGTTGAAATAGGCTTATCAAATAATATAGAAGAATCCCCTGAACTGGTGTAATAAACTATGCATTATTTGCAGGAGTCAAGATTTTCTTTGTTGGCATTTCCTAAAATTCTCTAAAATGAATCTAAGCTGCAAAACAATTTGTTAATTTGGTATTGAAATATAGAGAGTCACAAATGAGTGGCTCCTATTTCTCTTTAAAAATGAGAATAATACAGTTAGTTTTATAGTAAACCTGTGCTCAATCCAATATTGAGAAATCAGTGTGTTGCTTAGAAAAACAAGTGCTTTAGGCTGCAAATCTGGCGTATGCTTGTACTTTCTGGCAAGAAGCATTCTTCAGATTTCATGGGATACAGTACTGCTCTGAGCTCCCTATGGTATGCCTTTCCTCTGCTTTTTCTGCATGCTCTAGGGATCTTCACATATAGAGAAAACAGATTAGATTTGCTGTGTGGTTCTGAGAGCAGTGTCTGTCTGCAGTGATGACAGTGGGGCATCTATGCATGCAGGGCAAGCTGAATATCAAACTGGGGAGCAGTCATGCACAACTGAGAAACAGTGAAAAATTCCACCATTTTTTTAAATAAAGACTTAATCATTTAGGGTATTACATGCTCTTAGTATAGTGGTAGTCAGAATCCTAGGGATGAAGATGACAGACATTGCTTAAAGCAGAATTCACTGTTTTATCTCTGTGTTGTACTCCCTGGATTAGGCAGCACCTTGTATACATATAGTCCAAATAGACACTAATTGGCAACACACAGGTCATGCATGTTAGAAAATCTTGCTGGATGCCTGCTTCTTTCTGGCAGATATAGCCTAAAGTAACAAATGCTTGATCTTAATTATATACTATGTTTTGCCTTGTGGGAATGAATCCTTCTCTGTGTACTATTCTTAAACCTAGGTCCTAATTTGCCCCATGTGCTAAAATGAATGTTACTTTCAGTAACTGCTAATCACAGTATCCCAGCTTTTACATCCATCTTCCCCCCCCCCCCACATGTCTAAACATTAGTGTCAGCTATTAATGTGGTGGGGACATGTGTGATGTCACATCCTATCTTATTCTCTGGCCAAGATTATATACGCAAGATAGACTACTTGTGTGTGTTCTGGTTGCTTTTAAGGACTCTGATCAAGTGTAGGGTCCCATGATGTTAGATGCTGCACAAATTCAAAGTGATTGACTGGTCTTCTTGTAAAGGACTTCTGCAATTTAGACGGACAAGGTAAAGTGGGGGAAGGAAAACCTACACTCTGGATTTTATGTAATCCTGTGTGGATGGTCATCTCCTTTTCTTTCAGAAAGCTAACTGCATTTCTGATTCAAGCCATTTTTAGCTCAGAAACACAAACTGTAAATTCCACGGAATGAGATTTTTCCTCTCTCTCCCAAGCATTTGGTGACATTTGCTAATTGATAAAAAGGAATACTGGATTGCATCTGTTGCTGCTTTTTTAGGCAAACAATTCTGTTGCTGAGGATGAAAACACAGCAGTTTTCGAATCCCACATGCTCCTATAGTTCACAGTGTGTATATATTGCCTGATCTTTTGTGGTCTCAACAGGACATTTGCAGATTGGTAAAATGAGTATCAAAGAGCAGTTAAGGTGGCTGCCTATAACTTAGCCTATTAACAGCTCCAGTGATTTCCTCATGTTGGAATATACTGCAGGGCTGCCACAGAACAAAGTGAGAGAGATGAAAGTGTGCATCAGGCAAGACATATTTTAGCTGTTTGTAAGTCTTACCCAGAGCCTGCTAGTGGAGCTGCCAACCCACTTTTAATCCTCCTCACAAAAGCTTGATAGCAGAAGTGGGCTTCACCAGCTATTAACAGTGACTCTAGCGTCTTTCTAAGATCCAAATCTTGTTAGCCATTAGCGTGCCAGCAGGATGTATGAATGCACTCAGGTCTATTCTCAGATATAACAGTTTCATCTCACTCCAGCTGTTGCCAGTAGGGATTCCTCTACAATTGCCAAAGAAACAAATTGGGAGCCTGTGTATCTGCAGAGAAACCAGGTTAACTGATTCAGGATGAAAATTCAGTTCTCCCATGTCCCTTTGATCAAAATCATCTGCAGAACAATTCATGCTTGGATGGACTGACAGAGTCCCCTCCAGGTTTGCCCAAAACATTTAATGTTTCTGATCCCTTCCTCCATTAGAAATGTATAAGCAGCTGTGGGCTGCTTCATTTTACCCGTTGCTCCACATCCTGTTACTTATAATCCATTCCTGGCTATGTCTGCCAGCAAAACTTCTGCCAGAAGAATGGTATCTTTCATTTTTTAAAATAGAAGCTTTCCTTTTTATATGGAAGATCTTTTTTCATCTTCAAGCTGTGTGCAGCAAGAGACTGGCGAGAAGGCTGCATGTGCACACCATGTTGAGAGGGGTTCCAAAAACCTTATTAAAATATATGCACCGACTTAGAAGTTCAGATGCTTTCCCTGTAGCTGACAGAACTGATCCTGCTGTACATGACTATTCTGAATACATATTTCCAAGAGATTACTTACTCCTAGAATGCCCGGATAGTGATACTTTTGACTTAAAAGTAGACCAGATTGTACTAAACTTCTTCACCTCTTGTTCTTTATTATCGATGTAGTGTACTTATCAGTGGAAGTCTTTTCAGGAATGTCCATTACGGAATTAATATTACAAGTTCTGCTGTCTTCTGTCATGTTTGACAACAATTTGTGTACAGAGTATAAATTAATACTTTTTTCTAGCACCTCACTCTCAGTCTCTTACAGAGACTTCTCTGTGTTCATGGATTTTGTGGTATGCTAAAGAAGGAGGTTTTGTGAAATGTGTTGTTAACACATTGGCAGTCCTTTCCCGCTGCATAGTGGGTCAGCTTTGCAATTACAGAAAATGGAGTGAAGCACAAAGATAAGCTAAAAGAAATGTGGAATTTCTTCATGAAAAGTTACCTGCTGATTTTTTGTTGAAAAATTTACTCTCCCCCACCCCAATCACTTGCAGTATTTGAGGTGGCAGTTGTCAGTCATGTATCAATCGAAGTAACAAGCTATTTAAGTTGTCCAAGTCTGTAAATGCTTCATTAATTAAAAAACAAATTGGAGTAGATACAGCAGAAAAGCAGCAAGCTTGTTTGCAGTGCTAGAACCTGAAATGTACCCAACACACTAAAATTAAGATTTTGCTTCAGTCCAGATAAGCATGTCCATCACTACATGTGTAACCCGTTTTGTACGTAAACAACGTGTACAAGAGTATGCGCAATTCTGCTATAACTGTGGATGTTTATCAGCTCTC
The DNA here is from genome assembly GCA_013400535.1 of Scopus umbretta. Classification (NCBI taxonomy): domain Eukaryota; kingdom Metazoa; phylum Chordata; class Aves; order Pelecaniformes; family Scopidae; genus Scopus; species Scopus umbretta. Next base: position 2,854 of record VZTL01018380.1, on the reverse strand, counting down.
TTCACCATTCCAGCGATGAATTGCATTGTGAATTTTTCAGAGGTTCATAAGTGATGAATAGCTTTTCAAGTTTCATTCTGGGGTAATTCTTCTGTCTAATCTCTCTCTCTGTGAATTAAACCTTAGGGAAGGTGCAGAAAATCTTAGCTTTTTCATTAGATAGGAATACATAATTTAATAGCTCCTTTAGCTTCAATCCAGTGCTATTCTGTTCTCCGGCTACAACTACATACCCGATTTATACACTGAACTTTTCTATTAATATCAGTGTAATTATAACCAACTTGTTCTGTAAAAATTTGAGTGGGCATTGTCAACCGTGTCTTAGGAAAATGAGGGAGTTAACGTTTTTGAAGTTATGCTACTCTGGCAGTGGTACATTTTGGATATTAAGTTTGTATATGTATTAATAGCAAGGCATAATACATACCACCAAATACTTTCCTAGTTTATAACACAGCAGCTTTTTGAATCCTATTCTACAGTTACTTGAGCTACAGTGCAAACTGTTTGGTGCTTAGCTTTTTCTGAGTGCAGCAGTAAAGGTTGTAAGTAGATCCTGGTTTTAAGTAAAAAATGAAATTCTGACTTACACTTGATACTGCCTTCATTAGGGCCACTGTAGCCTCTACAGCCAATACTTTGCTTTTGGATTCAGTGGGCAGATGAAATGATTAGCAGATTTTTAAATTATCTTTTTTCTCTGCTTGTTTTCAGCTTTTTGGGCCATTGTTACACCTTTTCATTTTGGAAACAAGAGGCCACAATTCCTAGCTTTTGTGTGGAAGGAAGCATTACATCCTAACACCACTTGTGTGCGAGAAATCAGCTGGCAAAATCATGCCAAAATGCAAATGAGGGGGGTGAGCAGAATGGCAGTAAGTTAATCGTAGTACTCCACATTCCTGCAACCTGCCAGAGTTGGAAATACTTCTGTAACTCATGGGAAGACTGGGAATGCTGACTTTCCAGAAGTAGCAGTAATCTGTTCTAGCCTTGGCTGCTTGTTAAATTATCAGGACAGAAACTACAGAATTCTCCTTTTGGCTTTTTAAATTAATCCAATATAACAACTGAAATACTCCACAACNAGAATTATATTAAGATGTTTATCTAAATCAGCCCTTATTATTGATAGCTGAGGAAGAACATAGATTAGTTCTGAACAAGCGTAACAGAAGAAAACTGAACTGCCACAAAGTGAGTATGATGGGCTCTCTTCTGCCCTGAGGTATACAGCCAACAAATACAACCTTCGTGGATGACAGAAATGTATATAAGCATTCCACATTAAGAACAGAAGATCAAACTGTTTTCTAAGTATTATTGAGAGATACGTGACTTTTCACAACATACTGAGCTTCATGGTACTTCATACATGGTTCAGCAGAACTCTCCCAGTTCTGCACGCAAAGCTATTTGTATGGAGAGAAAAAAAAAAACCTGCCACTGTAGGCAGAGCTTCCATGCAGAATTTAAGATGCAACTTGTAAAATACAGAGGCTACTTTGAATGTTATTCCCCACAGTTTCCTTTTGGGATTAAATCTATGTGTCTATTTATAGGATTTTTTTCCCCTTTCTGATTAGATGCAATAATCGGACTATAAGAAGACTTCTAGTGAAGAAGAGATAAAAAGGGAGCGTATGATGCTAAGTAATGATAGGTTGTTTCTGTAGTCATGGCAAGCGATGCATTTAGAATACTAACAGCTTATTGACTAATGGCTTTGTGCAATTTATAGACTATGAATAATACAAAAAAAACCCCCTTCCTGTCGAGGGACTTTTTACCTGGACACAAGTGAGGTCTGTTCAGGAGAAAACCTGTACAGTCAAATTTGCAGCAATCACATATTTCTGAAATGTAAATAAACCTGCATTCGTAGAAAGTAATTAAGCAGAAATGTCAGTTGTATTTATGGTTGCTTTATAGGGCTTTATGGTATTTAACTATGTTGCTTAAAGAGGAAGTAAGGAAAAAAAACCTAAGTGCCTCTTCTCCCCCATGTAAGCCTTACGTTCCCGTGTTATCTAAACTCAGCGGACGGTTAACACCTATATGTAGAGACAGATGTTTATTGACAGCAAGTATCTTCTGTCTCTCAATTATTATGCTAAGAAAAGAAAAATATTTATTTAAACCCTCAAGCCATCTATCCTTCAGGCCAGGAACACGGGACTTCATGGGCCATGGAAACATTCTGGATGTAAACCAGACTTCTTTACAACTTTCATACCGTGGGAGGACGTCAATGCCTATCAGAAACAGTTATCCACTCTGCAGTAATGCCTTGTTGGCTTCAATAATGCAAGCAGATGCTCCAACATTTCCTAATGGAATAATTTAATAATAATAATAATAAAAAAAAATCCCTGATGGTTCAAGTCTGCCGTTGCTGAAGAAGATACAGACTGCTAGAAATAATCTCTGGAGGCACAAGGTTGACTGCCGTATCTAGCTTCATTTTCTAACGGAAAGCCCTCACCCGTTGCCGAGCCGTATAAATAATGCCACAGACAAAGAACTGCGAGGATGAGGAGCCTTCCTCCGTTGTTTACCTCTGAACCGAAAGAAGTTGGAAACAAGATTTAAAAGCCTCAAGCGGAAGAGAAGCCCAGGTGAATGCCGGCCAGGCAGCCGCCTGCGACTCAGGCGGCCGATTTTGTGAAAACCTTGCCGAAAACAGGTCGTGCTCCCGGTAACAAGTACGATCACCCGGTGACGGCTCGGCACCTCGTCGGGAGAGTTCCGAAAGCGCCAAGAGTACCGCTACTGCGGACAGACCGGGGCGCAGGAAGCCGGCGGGGCGCCTGGGGAAGGCGCGGGGCGCCGGGGCAGGCCGGCTGCCGCC
>VZTL01018377.1:911-17876 GCA_013400535.1 Scopus umbretta | reverse complement strand
CTCATCTCACAGCTGGACAACTTTTGGCCTTGCAAATCCCAAGTTTCATTTTATTTGAGGAATGTGACTAGTTGGTACAATTAAACTAGAATAGGACTTTGGTGGTTTTGCAGATCTAGTGAAGTTTAATGTCTGCTTTCATCATACATCCTTGTGTGCTGTGAAGAGCACTCATGGCAGCTTCTTTTGTGATGTGTCAGAAGGAATGATCTTTTCTCAGCGTACCGAATGACAGAATCAGTTAGGCTGGAATCTCCTGAGACCATCTAGTCCAATACCCCACCCTCTCCCTTCTCAAGCAGGGTTGGCTAGAACAGGTTTTCCAGGACACTGTCTAGTCAGGTTTTGAGTATCTCCACAGAGGGAGGCTCTACAACCTCTCTGGGCAATCTGTTCCAGTGTCTGACCACCCACAGTTTTTATACTTTGAAACTGAACCAGCAAAACCAAATTTTACACACCTTATTCTGAAGTAGCATTTGTTAAATTCTGTTACTGTTTAGAGAAGCTTACTTTAAAGGATTAGGTAACTACTGCCTTCTGTTTATTTATTCTGTAGCTTTTCATCACTTTCATCATCAGCTGAAGTGATACTTACTTGAGTACCTCTAAAAAACTATATTCTCACTTTCTCCAGCTAGCAGAAGGAGTTTACCAAGTGTCTTGAGCACTAAGAAACTATACTTTTAATTTTGTTAGTGATCAAAACCATTAAACTTTTATCCAAAACTGAGGAAGAATTGATGTCACAGTCCAGCAGTGAATTCCAAAGCAAAGCAAGAAAAAGGATGACACATAATAGGGAAGAAAAGTGGATTGGAGGTGGCACCGTGTTACCTATAGCTCAGTTGAATAAAAAGAGAGGGGGAAAAAAGTTAAATTCAAGTTAAAATCAATTGCAACATGTCTTCCAGTGATCCCAGACTTTGATACGTGTCTTGTAAACAAGCAAAAAAAGAGGATTTTTGGTTGCAAGAACTCAAGATAGTCATCTCTAGCTGTGCCACATGCTTCTTGGCGTTGCCATGCTAATTGAATTGGTAGTAGGAGTGCACGTTGTTGTTGAGTATTAAAACATCAGCTATGCCTGTTATAGCTAGTGCTGTTTACTTGTCCAAAGTAGCTCATAATAATTTGTCACTGAGGTCCTATGTTGTTGTTTTGGATTTTTTTCTCTAGACGTTTTACACCCGACCAGTCGCCTTTTGGGTTTTGTGAAGAGACAAAGTTGCACTCTGTTCAACTGCTTCCTGTATACCAGACAGGTATGTGGATATGCATGGATGCATTATGGCCTGTGTCACAGAAAAAAGGAAGGAGCTGCTTTGTATATTCTGCTTTGTACCCTGTTTCTGTACGATTTGTTTTTAAATTAAGGTCTTTCCTTTTCAACGATTTTACACTGACCTTCTACTAACAAAAAAGTCTTTAAGTTTCTCCAAGTTCTGCATAGACCTTGAACTAAAATACCAATTCACCACACCAAAAGAGGAAGACTTAATCAGCTTTTATCGGTTGTCTACTGATGAATTTTACATCAAAAAACAGTCACTCTCTTTGACACTCTGTATTAATAAAATTATCCTCAGTGTTATAAGATACTAGGCTGCCTCTCATTAGTCAACAGTGGAAATCAGAGTAGTGAGCTTTAATAATCATTAAGACACAGGTTACCTTTCTGCCAGGCTTTAATTAAAACTGCAAGGGATGAATGCAGATTTTAGGGGCTCACTAATACACACTAGCTCAAGCCCCAACAGACCCATAGAAAAATTTGATGCTGTATGCGATCAGTCAGCTTTACTGACTGCTCACCCTGTTTGTGGTTGTTGTCTGGCTGCTAAGTCACAAAGCCTCATTTAGGTTGCAGTTGACTCAAGAGAATGAGTTACTTGCCATTTAACTCCAACTAGCATATGTTCTCTTGTGATTTACAGTCTTTGACAAGAGGGTGAACATAGCCTTTATCTGCCAAAGTGGCTTTATAAAGAAATTCTGCCATACCCAGCCTTTCTTTCCCTTAAGTGAGGACCTGTATTTTGGTGCACTGCAGCTGCAGCTCTGGATGAACATTCATCCCAGCTCACAAATAGGTGTCTGAGATCAGGCTGATCATTCAATCCATGGATGCTTAGTTGTGATGAATCTGCCAGGACTCTCAGATGCTGTTACATCTATAGAAGTTCTTCAGCTGGTGGTCCATCCACACTTTTGTTAAAAACGCCTCCAAATGAGATAACATGGCATACAAATTTTTGACCTGTGCACTGATCTGACATGTACACTGATCTTCATATAGTTCTTTTTCAATTTGGTAGCTACTAACAAAACCAGTCTGCTGCCTGGGCAGGTTTGATAGTATCTTTTGGGCATCAGGCTTGCAAAGGAATTGCTAGGTTTTGATTTATTAGGTATATAAAATGCCTTTCTTATTGTTACATCTAGGAAGTTCTGTGACGATGGCCTATGGAAAAACTGAGAACAAAAGAGAACTACTGAGTCTCTTTTGCTTTTTCTCTTTACCTCATGTTGGATATCTCTACTCTGTTGGGAAGTTAGTAGAACTGATTTCTACTTACCAATATTCAGAGAAGTCAGAGCAGGCAGTTCTCACTCCACAGTTCCTGCACGTCATTACAAGGTACTATGTTTATGAATTTGCTGATAGTATTTCTACGTTTCTCTACACTGCTGCTGCCTCCCTGTCCCATGTTGTTCCCCCCCCCGCCAAGTGTCTTTCATGACCTCCTGGAACTCTCTGGGTAGGCTCATGTGATAGCGCAGTATGCCCTTGTGCTTAGGCATCAAGGCCCATTTCTACTAAGGAAAAAGATCTGATTCTCTGTAGTCTTGGCTACTTGATTTTTGCAAATCTTCATTTTTTTCCTTCATCATCGTGGTTTCTTCTTTCCCTCTAGCGAGAACCTGCAGTGTTTCACAGTGCGGTGCAGTGCAGCAGCAGCTCGTGATGAGGATCCGTATATTGATACGACCATGAAGGTGCACCTCCCGTTATCTCTCTAAAAGAATGGGAGTAGTAGTATGGCACTTAGTTTCCGTATGTTTCCTTTTGAAATCCTGTGAGTTTCTATTGGCTGAACCAATAAAATAGCATCCAAAATGAATATTTTACTTCAATCTATGGCATATTGTATTTTAATGGTCTACAAATACCTCAATGAAACAATCTATAATTGCCATTTTAGATTCTAGACCATTAGTAGAATGTTTTCAAAAACATCAAAAGCTGTAAAATCAGTTGCATTTTAAACTAAGTTCCATGCTTTCTGGTATAAATCTGAATGAAGGGTGCAGAGTTTTCCCTTACTGCAGCTGCTGATGTTTTTCGCTCTGAGGTGTCCTTGAAAAAACAGTTTTTGTAAGAGGAGTGTAGGCACTTGAACAAGTCTGCTACCAGAGGCTTAGTGCATGTTTTTTTAGGAGGAGGGCTTTTGATGCTTGGAATTCTAGACTTTTCCCCTTCCTTAAATTGCTTGTCAGTAAAAATCTATTGAATTGCACAGATGGGATATATGTTAACAAAAATACCATGAAAGATAGACTGAAATGTATTTTAAGTTAGCATTTAAGGATTTATTTTGTGCATCTAGACAGCAGGCATAAAGAAACCATAGGACAGTAGAAGTAGTATAAAATTTTCAAGAGCCAAACATGTATCCTCTGCTCTCCATAGAGGTACTGAGATAAAGAATACAAACACGTGACACAAACTATCCTGTCCATTCCCCAGTCTCAGCTTTCTGTGTTTTCACTGTGGGTTACATTCAGTCCATCACAATTCCTCCAGTCAGGCAACAGGCTGCCTCCTGCCTCACCAGGAGGCTTGAGGAGGTGTGCGTGTAATGGTAGTCTGCAGGCTGCAGTCCCTCATGGATGTTCATACTGCAGCTTACCCTCCACAGGCAGCAGACCCCCTCCAGCATGGGTCCTCCATGGGCCATGGTCCATCAGAGGCATCCCTGCCCTCGTGTGAGTTCTCCATCGGCCACATTCCCTCAGGGGTGTCCCTACCCTCGTGCAGGTCATCCATGGGCTGCAGTCCCTCTGGGGTGCCCCTGCTCTGGCGTGCGTTGCCCACAGGCTACGTTCCCTCAAGGGTGTTCCTGCCCTAGTGTGGAGTTTGAAGTGTGATGATGTTGATGATGGCTTTTATTACTATTTGTTATTATTTTTCCTGCTGTTTTTTTACATCAGTTTCAGAACTGCTTGGTTCTGGTTCTGACTGGCCCAGGGCAGTTTAGAGCCTCCTGGTCACCACTGGCAGCCCTCTGCCTCTTTATAAGAAATTTTGAGGTTTCTTCAAAAAGCGGGGTACACAGGATGCTGTGTTACCTTGCTTCACTGTGTATGTTAATTTGTAAATCTGGTATATTATCTTCTTAAAGCTGTAAATTTAGAATATTTTTGGGCAAATGAGGTTGCAGTTTTCCATTTTCTGTCCATTATAGATGACATGGTAAGTTTTACCTGAAAGGTGCATATTGAACAAATCAAGGATGTAACACGGGGTATGTAATAATAAGCAAGCAAATATAATACTTCTATCTCAAATTGCTTTTTATAAGCAACTGAATTAGAACTTTTTTAACCATGTTATGCAATCTTTTACAACTTGGTCAAACTCACACTCTTTGGGATTAAGTTTTCCATGTTAGGCATCGTAGGGGATAGCGGTCGGAAGATCACGCGATGTAACGGAAAGAACAGGGGCCTCCCCTTTGACATGTGTATTCCTACCCCTCGTGACGTATAGCTTATGGGCGGTAACGAAAGGCAGCGGAGTATATATTGCTATGCAACCTATTAATAAACGCCATTTGTAGCATCCTCATATTGGTGTCAGTGCTCATTGGCCCGGAGGCGGGGTGTGAGGCCTCTGTGCTACCTCAGCCAAAGGTGGTCTGTTGCAGGAGACGCAACAGGCATCTCCCTCAGGCTCAGTTATTTTGAGACACACAGCTAAAACTGTGTAGTTGCTTTGAAGAGTGAAATGATTATTTTTTTACCCATCTTCAAATTATTTAGTCATAGTTTTATGAGTATTTTTATTCTTGCTTAAGTGAAGCACGCAAAATTAGGAAAGCCAGTGAATGTTTTTAGTGTCAGATCATTGGACAAAGGTTAATTTTTTCTTTTTTTTAAATTTAAATTCAAAGTACATACTAACATACAATCATTTTCCTTTATAGGCTTGTCCACCTGTCGAACTGGATGTCTGCACATTAAGAATGCAGCTTTTTATAGGACCAAGAGCTATCTGTCATTTCAGAAACAATATAATTCTTTTGACTAAGGCGGACACGGAAGATATTACTGAAAGAAGAAAGCCTACAAGAAGGATGCTGTAAGGCTTTCTGTCTTTTGGGGAGGTGGTATTTATAGCTCTGTGTACAGTGCTGAAGTTGTGGGTGTTGGAGTTGAAGAGAGGTTCCTCTGTGGAAAAACTGTTTCAAAATAATTTCCTAGTTAGTGCATGAGAACAGAAATCAAGTTGTTGGGTTTTTTTTCAATTCTACTGTATTAACTGACATAGAAGAAATAAGGGTAAGGTCACACATGCTTAAAATCAACAAAATAAGTTACTCAAGATTGTAAAAACTTAATTTTCATAAATAATGCTAAAATAACATTACTAAGAATGTATCTGCTACTGAGAAGACAAAGTATTTATCTTGAGAAACAAAAATATGTAGGAGTACCAAAGCTATAGGCTAACAAAATGTGTTGTAGGACAAAATGAAAATGTCTTACATTTGGCTAAGGGTTCTTTCCAAGAAAAGTTATGAACATCACTACAGTAATCCATGACAAAAGAAGGATTGGACTTTGGCCCAAGATACTCTTGGAGTGTGTACGTAGCCAGAGGCACTTAGGAGTTTTTATCTATTTTCGTGAGAACAGCTATTCCCATTCTTTCTGAGGGCTTTTCATGAAACAGCTAAAGAGCTATTCTAAAACAGCTATTCAGGAATCACATTTCTTCAAGTCAGTTCAAGTTCATTAACAAAAGTGCTACAGCTATAGTTGATTGAAAAGTTATTTGAACCAGTATTTCTTAAAGCCTAGAACAGACATTATTCGGAAGATAAGCCCATCAAGGAGAATGGTAAGTCAAAATACTGTAGTTTTCTGGGTATAAAGCACAGTTTCTTCTGCCAGTTTTGTTGTTTCAAAGATCATAGTTGGCGTTTGAGGAAGATATGCTTTTTGCCTTCTGTTAAGAACTTAAGTTAAACGAATACTTATCTACTTAAGGCGATCATTTGAAAATAAAGATGTAAATATCCCAGAACAGTTAAAACCAAAACCCAGAAAAACAGAACAAAAGGAGTCTGTGTTCTCCTAGAGTGTTTTAACCTTAGGGCATTGCAGACCTAACCAATGTGTTAGAGTAGAAGCATTCAAATATTTTTTTAATGCCATGTCTTGGCAAACACTTTAACAGAGCTGCAGGGGCAAACATGCAGTAAGTCCTTGCAGAAAGTGAGTAAACATCTTAGCTAATTTGAATTACTTAACTTCATGTAAGTATCTGATACTACCTGGTGTTAAGCCTGGGAGAAGACGTAGTAGATAGTTTTGATGATGTTCCTGGTGTATGCACATGGCTATACCTATTTTGTTATTAGCCATTATGACTGAAATTCACAACTTAACTCTCAAGCATTTACTAGCCTGCAAACATACCTATTTGTGCATTTAAATTATTGAGTGGGGTTTTTTTGGCTGCATAGTATTTATTTGGATGCTGACAACTCAACTCTTTTCCTTTTCTCTAGTTCCAGAAAGGTTGACAGCATCAAATCCAGAACAAATTCTGAGTCAGAGCCTGGTTGGAATTTATATATTATAAACACTGTTTCGACCATTCAGCTCTACAGAGAAATGGTATTGCCCAACTCCTGCTTTTGTTGTTTGGTGACTAAAAATAAGTACTGTTAATTAATCTCTGATGCATGTAATTGTTGAATATAACGTAATATATTTCTCATGAATAGCCCATAATCCTAATTCAAATGTCTGCTGCCCTCATTAGAATTGTTCCTATGTATTGTTAATTTTTGCCAGCATGCTAAGTATATCCTGTGTCTGTTCTAGGTAGATTATAGTAGAACTTACGAAAATGTAAAAACTGAGAGTTGCATCCATCTTCTAAGTGAAGCTCACTTACTGGTCAGAGCAGCTATAATGGATCCTAGTTTCCTTAAATCAGATGAGAAAGAAGAACTTCTAAAAGCATTCAGAGAAAGTTGTGCTTTCTTAGGAGACTGCTACAGCAGGTATGTTTTAGATGTCAAAGTGATACAGATGAGGTTTTGTTTCCAATAATGTAACCTTAAAAATAAATCCATCATTCTTTGCTGTTTTATGTTAGTATTGCATATACAATATAAATCTTTACGTTCTACAAAAATAGCTTAATCTAGTCATCTCTTCAATATCTGGTTGTCTTTCCTGTCATTGAACACAGAATACAACATTACATTGAAAATGAGCTATGTATTTGCAGGTACAAAAATACTTTGCTTGATGTGTTATTTTAGTTCTTACAAACAGCGATGGCAAAAGCGTTGCCCTTAGTTTTCTTCTTTTTTCCCTTCCTCTCTGTTGCCTTTAGGTTTGACACAAAGGATTACCACCTTGCTTTGCCATACTACAGAATGTCAGGTTTATCCATGACTGAAGTTTTAAAGAGACTAGTTTCAGAAGGTGATGAAATACAGGCATATGAAAGAGGATTTATATTTTACTTAACTCACTCTCTTAATGAAGACATAAATGAAGAATTAAATAAGGTAGAAACATTTTTTTTTCCTTAATCTTTTGATTTTGTTCTGGTTTTAAGATCTGTGTATCAAATTTTAATTAAATTGCCTTTGAAAATGCGGAGCTGCTTATTTAGTTTTACAGTTGTTCTTTTTCACATGGTTTTCATTTTCCCATTTTTGTTGACAAAATAGCAAACAGCACCTGTGATGCTTTGGGCTGCTTTCAAGCAACTTATTATGGGTTTGGCATGATGCGTGTTGCTAATGATCTGGTTCCCACTTGCGCACAGAGACACTTCTGTTTTAAGAAGCTCTGCCTCAATTTTCTTTCATCTTCGATTTCTGCAACAAAACAGTTTCTTTGAACATTGTGAAATTGCATAGGTTGGTAAAACCAATTCACTGTGGTGGTGGATGTTCTCCTGGCACCCCAGAATATGGGTTGAATCACTGCCAGTTAGAGATCCTTTACTTCTACCAGTAGGGAGGAAAGAGACAGGAAAGGCACTGTGTTTTGATAGTTAAGCTGTAATTGTCTGTTTTATAAAAAAACCAAAACAAAACCCACAAAAACCCACAATTCTTTATATGCAATAAAAGACTATATCTGGAAAGGTCTAAACTGTCAAATGGCTTTTATTTTAATAGGAATCAGCAAATAAAGTTCTTCAGATATTCTATCTTGCTGACCCTGTGCAGCTGCCTCATATCCTCTGCAGCCCCTGCATGAGAAATGTATGTCCTTTGACAGCTGTGAAGTATCTTCAGAAAGTAGAAGAGATTATGCCATCAGTAGTCCTGACGCTTACTAAGGCTTTCATGGCTCTGAAAATGGGAGACCTGACAATGTATGAACATGAGATGGACTCCTATAAGGAGGTGAGGTATGCTGAAAGCATGAGCTATCCACACTTTGCAAAGCCCAAGTCAGTAGGTTTGGCTTGTAGTTGTGTTTTACAGTAAAAGAAACTTTCAGTCACTCCTCTTCCTCCTGATACGCTGTATAGGCTCCACTGAATGTCTGCAATAACAGTAGAATCGAGGGCTGGCATCCACTGTTTGCCCTGTAGTCTTATCTTGGCAAAGCCTTACCAAATAAGCAAAAGTTTTGAAGCTGTTAATTCTTGATAAATTAAATGCTGTTCACCGGGGTGTAACAAGCTCTGCAGAGTCAGTGCCCTTCAGCAGTATGGCAGGGTTGTATAGTAGCATTTTTACACCCCTCCATCTGTAATTAATATGTGATATGCCCATGAAAACACCATCTGTATGCAAACAGCCCTTACAAAATTGCTCTTGAGGCAGAATGTCCCTGGTGCACACAAACTAAAGTTTCTGTATACTATTTCCCATTTTTCTTATATGGAATCAAAGCACTTAACCCTTACTAAGATCAGATCAGAACCTCTTCTATCAAAGTAAGAATTCCACATCAGTGGGGGAAAAATGTTAGTGAAGCAGTCTCTAGATGTTCACATGTGGTTTTAGACTGAGACCAGTCTGTAAATTACTTCTTGTTACAGTTGATCGGAACTGTTGAATATTCAAAGATGACGGAGCTTGAAATACAGACTTTTTCTGAGAGCGAGGGATTGGATGTCTAAAAACTTTTAAAATAAACTGATAGCTGTTCCAAATTTAGATATCATGCTTTGGTAGGAGAAGTCAGAAGTTAGCAGTTCTTGAATTGCAGGGTGGGAACTGTGGAGAGCTTTCAACAATGATATTCAGCACCACCTACTTTCTAACCGTTTGCAGCACGATCAAGTGAAATTGCCATGTTGTGAGCAAACATACACATTCCACTGCATGGATGTTATTTAGAGAATAAGGTGGATGGGGTTTAGGTGTTGGGGTTTTTTTGTTTTGGTTTGGTTTTGTTTTGTTTTTTTTTAATCTGACCTATTAAAAAAAATGTTCTGTTGCACCTCACCTTTAAAAAGCATTTTGTTGCAAAGTAGAAAAAAAATAACACTTTCAGAAAGATAAAGAAATGAAAGATAGTTTGTGTGTGTAGTGGGGTGAAATCTGAATTTTCCTCCTAGGTCTGCCTTATATTTCCTGTGTAATTTAATCTGCTTAGGCATCATTTCTCCACTGTCTTTGAAGTGGAAATAGTAGCTTGTCATGCTTACCATCAAAAGCACTCAGATATCCAGAAACAACTTACTGTTGCACACAATGCAGCATATTTTGATCATTGTTTCAGGAGTATTTTCAAAAAAAAAATCATACTTTAGCAAAGTAGTCTACTGAAATTTAGCAAAGTAGTCTATTGAAATTTCAGCCAGTGTTTTTTCAAAACACTGTGTGTGTTGAATGTCATGGATTTCATAGTGAAATCTACCTTTCTTATGTGCACAGTAACTGCAGATTTCAAAGGCATGTTACTTTCAGTGTTCAGGCAGATGGCCTATTGCTCAGGAGTCACTGCTCTGGCACACGATTTGGAGCTTGGTCTCTGGAGAGCTATTGTATAAATTGTAGAAAGAATTTATTTGCTTCCCCTGACTTACTTTCATTTCATCTGTCTAAACTTCACTGCCTGAGGAAATACTGAGTTTGCTGAGCTGAATCATATGTGGATTGAATTCTTTATTTGATTTATTTCTGACTATGTTTGTAGACAATACTGGCTTGTGGTTTCATTGGGCAACCAAAACTCCTGAGACAGCATAGGGAAGGAATTGCTACTCCAACTGAATTTGCTGTTCACCTGAAGGAGACGCAGCCTGGTTTACTGGTGGCTGCCACTGTGGCCTTACATGAGAACAGTAAAATTGAACTGGAAGAAGCAGATACATTTTTCAAGGTTGGCCTGTGATAATTTTTTCCTTCTGTTTTTCTCATAGTGGTGTTGTTACGGGTAAGCAAAGCAGCCTTGATTGCTCCTTCACTCACATTTCAGCATTTCTTTATAAAGAGGGAGATGAGGGTTGGATATATTCCAGTCATGATAGATGACTACAGAGTCAAAACTGGACCTTCTGGAAAGAAATACTGATTACATCAATAAAAAAAAAATCCATTAAGTTCTTTGTTTTGACACGGTATTTGAATGGAGAATACCCTGATCTTGGAGATCTTTCAATGGCTTCCTAGTAATTTGGCTACCTAAAGCTACTGAAATTTAACAGAATTTAGATAAATCACTTGCATAAGCTCCTTTTGAAGTAATCATTAGGATTGAACTGTACTTTTAAAGAATCAGACTTAAATATGAAGGTATATAACGTTTTGATGTTCTGTATAAATTTCTGAAGGAAGAGTGGGTCTCTGCAGTTTATGAGAAGAAAGATAAATAGAATTTTTCTGTTGTCACTGAAATTTTCTTTATTTAGATTGGGAATAGACAAACCTTCTTTCTTTCCTCTATAATGAATAACATTGTTTGGATTAAACCCATGTATTCTTCAATGTAGGTACGTTGCAGTCTTATATCTGTTACCATGAAAGATCTATATCAGAAATACGGAGTCATGAAACTCAGAACAAGTGGTGGTGTTTAAAGCCAGTTGGAAACCAAGTAAAAGTCCTTTGTGCTGACACCCCACACCTTAAAGCATCTCCCCTGTGGGTCCTACCATTATACCCAACTGAGCTACACAGCATCTCTTATCATGGCCTTTAGATTCTTCATTCAAAGACACTTGCTTGGCTATTGGCATATATAAAATCCTCCAGATTAGCGGTCTGTAAACACTTGCTGACAGTATGCTGACATTTCTGGCAGTGGAGTAAATCTTGAAGAAGAAATCAAATGTATTGTTTAGAATTTATTACCTTAAAATCATTCCATGAACTTTTTACTTTGAGTAGCACTGTATTATGTAGAATGACATTCATTAGAAATACATCAAGACAAAAAAGGAATCAAAATTCCACTTCTAGTAAAAGTGAAAAACTGTTCCTCCTGTCTCTTCTAAGTTCTGCTACTAGTAAGTACCATAGTCTGTGCTAACTTGTTGTCTCCTAATGGTTTTGTTCTTAGATGTTGTGTAGTAGTAGTGAAAACACTATTCCTCAGCTCTTGGTGGATTTCTGGGAAGCTCTTCTTGTAGTGTGCTCTCAGGAAGAAATACTTCAGGATCTTTTATTGAGGGTTACTTCTCAGTATGTTTGGAGAATATCAAAGCAGCAACTTCCTGAGACTAAGCCATTGAAAACAACAGAGGATCTGGTAAGTGTACCACTCAGAGGAAGTTTTATGACTGCATTGTCCTTCCAAAAGCTATCCAAATGCTATCCTTAGTATTTTAATTCTGGACAGTTTATCTCTGAAAAGAAGCAAGTCTGAAAGAAAATAAAGTAGTATACAGTTACCAGATAGGTATTGCTGGCTCTAGGGAGTTCTACTCTTTGGGGGCCTTTGCATATGTATTTCCAACAGGAATCTCAGCTCTGGACAGAAATAAAGGCTAAAATGAAACAGTGAGAGATTGTCAGGTGGGAGTGTTTGCAATTTTAAAAAACTGGCTAAATGAGAAAAATGTGTGAATGATTAATTTTAAGGGATTCTGAATGGGAAATCTGAAATACAGAATTAAATAGAAGTTTCCAGTTTATTTGTTACTAAATTGTATGAACTAGAAGAAAGAGTAGCTGCTATTCTAAATTATGCTATTTCAGAGTAAAATTTTCTTCACCTGTGGTGGGTTTCACATGGAACTGTCACTAATAGAAATATTTCTTTTATTGCAACTTGATTCTTTCTTGTATAGATAAACTCCAGTAATCATTTTGGGTTGATTTTCCCATGGGTAACTTCCATAATGTCAGTGGGATCTCCATCTGATAAAGATTACAATGAAGATATCGCAAAACTACAGGTATGAAACCCTTGAATCTTACTATTTACAGCTTAGATCCATTCTGCAAATTTTCATGTATGTATGAACAACTTCCTCTAGAAGAATCCCCTCCTCCTTCCCCCTCAGGTTATCCAAGTTGAACTAAAAGGCCCATTGAAATGACAGAAAAAAAATACTGAAGAGATGTGTTGATAACAATGATATTTACGTTTGCAGTCCACTTTAAACTTGCATGTTCAGTTTTCAGTAAGATTTAATAAAGGAAACAGTACTTCAAAATTATTCCGATGAGTCAGGGCTTTTGTTCTAAGATTATGGATAGCATTTTTTTGCAAAGTTTGTCTTAAACCCAAACAATACTTTTTCTTCTTGTCTTCAGTCTCTTTTCTGTAGTCAGTCAATCAATATAGCTTCAGTTCTGCCTGTCTTGGAGCCTTTGACAGAGGCTGGCAACATCAGCCTCACCATCCATGTTCTCTGCAATACCCGTCTAGGCAAGTATGAGGAAGCCATTGATGAGCTTCTCGAAAGGTGTCCTGATGCAGCTATATTATATGCTCAGCATGAGCTGAAAGATGAAAATCGGGTAAGCTACGTTCATTAAAGTTGTTTAGGTTTTTTTTGTTTTGTTTTTCTAACTAAAATGCTATTGTGTACAGATGGTCTCTGGTTGGATCAAATAGCCCAGCTTTGAGACAAAGTAAATTGGTTAGCTTGCTTTGAACCTCTTACTTGGCATTTAAATTCCATAACTCAGTCCTCACTAATTTTAATGGAATATTTTTTCCCAGTTTCTTCTGTGTCTCCTTGTATTTATTCTAGTAAATAAATGTAAAGCATAATATTTTCGGATGGCAGGGTGCCTCAGAAAGGGAGAGTAATATGTTCTTTTTCCACTGTAAATGAAAAATTAGCTAGTTTCTCACTAATCAGTGTTCTAAATTGTTTGACAGTGTTGTATAATGTGAAATTTTAGTGATAAGCTGACTGGTAAGAGATCATGGTCCTTCAAATAAAATCACACTTGTGTTCTTCCTGTGTTCTAGTAACTTCTTCTGACTTTATAACATCAGAATGGTACTGGTGCACTAGTGGAAAGGTTATGTTCTTTATGTCCCATTTTCTCCTTAGGCCTCTATACAGTTTTAATTTTGGCATTGATTTTATTCCAGTGTTCCAGGAGTACAGGAGTTTACTTCCATTGCCCTTCACAGCCACTCGATTAATTGTACACAGTTTTGCTGGCCAGAGTCAGCAAAGGTGATGCTCTACCAGATGGATGTGCTAGAACTCTGTTCAGAACCAGATTTGCGCTTTTTATTCTGATCCGAAAATAGTTTTTTTAATTGTTTCCATGTTAGTTATAGAGTTGAATGTGAGGCTGCAGTACTGAATCTGAACACAGGTGGGAAGGAAAGAGTTACCATCTTTAAAAAAGAAGGAAAGAAATTCCTTCCCCTGTCTCCATTCTTATCAACAAAATTATACACAAAACATTAATTCACTACTACAGCTGTTGGAAGTAGACAGATAAGGTCAAGAGACAGAGCAGTGTTGTTACAGTAATGCTGTTCACTACTTTGCATGGAGCTGTTTGGAGGGAAAAAACCCACAACCTTAATTTTCTGCCTGCATCAGTCTTGCTAATAATATGTGACCTTTTTCTCTTACAAACTTTTATCTATAGAGGCACTAGGGGGCACTGTGTAAAAAATTTTTGAGTATAAAAAGACCGCACTGAATACCAAAAATAACATGTGCAAAAACATTATATAAATTAGTTACTGAGTTCATCATAACCTACCTGTATTTGTACACATCTGAGCTTAGTTCAGTATATTTCTAGCGGGTCCGTCATACTCTTAATTGCAGTCCCTGTTAATTTATACTTTTGCTATGGGTTATTGTGGATTAGGCCGTATGGTGGAACAAGCTGCTTCCTGAACTTTGCAAGAGAACCAGACTTACTGGAAATGACTGCCCTGTTTTTATTTCATCACTGAAAGGTAAATCAATTGATTGCAACTCGCCTCCTGAAGCCTTTGTACATCATCTGACATTCTAAATACTGTTCAGGCTAAGGACTACTGATGTGATAATCTGGAAAAAAAAGGGGACCTTTTTCTATGGTTAAAGCTAATACAGCTCAGCAGGCTTTTTTAGGCATTGGCAGAGGATTCTGCAACATATAAAAATCATGGCATTCATTTTGTATTGAAAACAGTTAAATTGTGGGAATCATATTGTTTCTATATAGGTCAAGAATAGACACCATTAAAAAAACTTAATAAATAGAACTAATAGATAGTAATTGTTTTTCTTTTTCCTAGGCTAAGTGACTATATGGTTCTAAGCAATGACAGCTAATGGGCTACTGTTGAGGTTACCCAGTGGGCATTTAAGTGTGTATTGATAATTAGGTCGTAGACTAAAAAAAAACACAACGTGTTACTACTAGAAGTAGAAAAAACAACCCTAGTAGTTGATGTAGTCCTATTGTTACATGTTTGGAGGAAATCAGTAATACTGTGTATAGGTGAAGGGCTAGCATATTTCTTTTGTCAGAGTAAGAAGATTGAATAAAGCACAAATATTTTTTAAAAAATGCCAGTGTAATGCCTGAGGGCAGCAAAACAACATCATGGGGTTGCATTGTGCAGCACAGGTTGCCATGCTCTATCATACAGTTCTAGTTTCTAGTGCTAACAGTTTTTCTTCTGAAACATTGCTTTCATGCAGTAGCTGTGGTGTAATTGCTTAAGAACATAATGTTAAACAGTTTGGTCTGAGAAGCTGCTTGCTTCAAAACATCCCATTTTACAGATAGTGCTGAGTTAGGGTACTAGTATAGATTTCTAGGGCTTCCTTTGCATTTGATACAAAACACGTGAAGTACTAGAGCAGACTTCCATAAGCGTTAGTGCCACATGCAGACGTGGTGAGTCAAGATAGAGGAGTGGTTTTAATCTAAGACAAAATTTCAGTTTACATTTCAGATTTCCTATAGTTGTATCTGCTCCCAAATGGGTGTGTCTCAAATTTCATTCCAGTTGCAATATTTACATAATTTGATGACTTTGATTAGTAATTACTTTGTTAGTGTTTTTTTCATTTCTTTGTTCTAAAACCAAAATATCTAAACAAGATTTTCTCCCCTGCTTTGAGCAGAAACGTTATCATTTGTTGCAATGGAACTGGAATTAAGGGATTTCCTCAGTCTTCTACCAGAGGATGGAACTGCAGCATTTTTCCTGCCACATCTTCTTCACTGCAGCCAGAGGAAGCCGCTGATCTAAAACAATGAAGGTCTACTGTGCACTCAAATACAAAGAATGTACTGGAATAAAAAAGTAAATGAAACAAACAGTATAACTACATATAAGATACTGTGGGACTCCCCTCACATAAATCACCTCATTTCTCAGTTAAAACCTTACTACAGGTATTGAATGACAACTGTTGTCTCAGGCAGACTATCTGTTTTGAAGCTAATATGACTACACTCTGACAAAAGTCAGCAAACCAGAATTCCTGCCAGGTAGAACTGAGTGGTGGTTGGACTGGTAAAAACATAGCTATTCGACTGTTAGGCAGGATCACTCATCTTCTCAGTGAGGGTGAACTTACGGCCAAAGCAGCTAGAAAATACAGACTGTACAGTACAATTAGACCTACAGTGTTGACTGAAAGGAAAGGAGTAAGTCAGTCTTAATTCTATGTTTGTTAGTTGGATCACTGACCTAGGGAGGAGTTTAAGCTCAGGCTTGCGTCTAACTGTATGAGTAAAAGTAAGTGCCTTACTCTTCCAAGTGGAATTGGGCCCCACTTAACTTCATTTTGCAACATAGACATTCCTTTGAATTCCAGCTGGCAAAACCAGCTCTGTCATCTTAATTAGATACCCATGCAAGTGGTACACTGAAAACGTTTTCATTTAGCAATTCACAAGGAAAAGGCCGTAAATCAAAGAGAAACAGAAGTGTTCCCAAGGGGAGTGGAAGATACGGACTACCACTTTCTTGCTGTTTTTTGTTTTCTTTCTTTTCCTGTTGTACTCAGCCTGTAGACAAGTATTTGAAGTATTGCTAGGTCACAAATCCAGCTGATGACTCGTATTTCTTCTAGGTTTTTTGGCAAGTGCCTCGGGTACTTGTGCATGTATATACTGACGTTTGTCTCTTGGGCAGAAAACATCCTTCTGTTCCTTCAGCTGGAATTCAGTCATAATAAACTGTCAGAATGTTTATGGCCGCCTTATGAATGCAGTTTGATTTTTTTGAGACTCTACCACAAATAAAACAATGACTCCACAATACCATAACCATCTAAAGGCCTAATTAACTGACATTGACTCTATCAAATCC
>VZTL01018375.1:0-10418 GCA_013400535.1 Scopus umbretta | reverse complement strand
TTTTGGGAAGGGTTTTTTTTTTTTTTTTTTTTTTTTTTTTTTTAGCAAATGTCTTTTATTAAAGGCACTGAGTGAGACTAAGGAAAACTTTGAGGCAGGCAAGTCATTCTTAGCTACTCTATCCTTAATTTGGGTGTTGGTGTGGGGGTTTTTTGTTGGTTTTTTTGTGGGGTGTTGTTTGTTTTTGGTTTTGTTTTTCTTTTCGTTGAGTTGTACAGATCTATAACCTAGTTTCCAGATAATGAACTCTTGCTTTCTGCAATTAAGAAGTTTGGGGAAATAAAAAAAACCAATAAAAAAAATACCTTGGCTTGTAGAAAACCTCTGCAGTAACTTCCAGAAAACTAACCTGCCTTTGACCCACACAATCTTACAGATCAGGAATGTTATTTGATTAAAAATAGAAGTAATTCATCAAAGTTCCACTTGTACCCAAAAGTAAAGACCTTCAAACATTTTTCAAGAATGACATGTTTCCATGCATCTTGGCTGTGATATTCCAAGCTTTCTTTCTTCTTAGGATGAGGACATTAGTTTCAGAAACTCCTGGATATCTGCTATTATCTTCATGCAAATGTCACTGCCTTCCTCACAGTACCCTAACACAACAGTGCAATAAAGATGTATTTCTTGTGGCCTGTTTCTGTACCTCCCTAAAAAAGCAGCTGAGATAAGTAATCCTGGAATTTTTTGACTGGATTACAGTGACTGTCACATCTCACATGGGACTTTCGCTTTCCCAACCATTAAAGACCTTTTTGACCCAAGAGCTTCAAAGTGTCTGTTGGAAAACGGGCTTCACCGGTTTGGATATTAGTATCTAATATTCTTTATGGCTTAGGTTATTCAAGACATCCACATGGGACTGCAGCCATGAGTCACAGCTTGATATCAGGCAGGATACCTTAAGCAATCTAAAAATGGCATTAACATTGACGTTCAGGCACCTGGATCCCAAGTTGACCACAAATGTTTTGCATCTATCTTACTGCAGGACAACCCAAAGAAAAAAAATTCAGTGATATCCAAAACATGCTGTTTCATTTACCCCACTGTTAATGATCACCAACAGTAAAAAATAAAAAGGAGAACAAAAAAATGATCTGCCATGTGTCTTAAGGGTAATGCTTTTAAAAAAATAGATTAGACTGCCATTCTGGTTCCTCAGTCTGTAGCAGGTAAGAACTTCCGCATATGGGAGAAAAAAGCAGAAGCCACAAAGCAAACCATAAAAATCGTATGCTTCAAATCTGGCACTAAACTACCAGCGTCACTACATTAAAACCATGAATTCTAATTCCAACAAATATTTTCTAGTAGATTTTAAGACTTTTTAAAGTATAATAATTGCCTTTAAGAACAAGGCTATTTTCAACCAGCCACTTAAAAAAAGGAAAGGAGAGAGATGATTTAAAGCAGCGAAATTCTATCACATTATTTCTGGTGTGTTGCCTAGAGGCTATGAGAAGTTAACAATCACACTAATTCGGTCTCCTTGCTATGAAGAAGATGCAAGAAGCCAATGATGCTAATTCTCACAGAGAATTACTACTTTCCTCCCAGCACACAAAGAAATATTCCTACATACTCTGAAACATACGCTGGATACCAGTATGTGATTTCCTTTCAGAGGGAAACTTCTGAGTCAAGTTTTCACAAGGTAGATTTTTACTGAACTAACAAATCCCCAGTGGGTATGCAATGCTGCAACACTACTGTGATGAAGCCTTCTTCCTCAAGGAAAATTGAAAGCTCCTGAAATATTTCTAGCAGTTCAAGACAAGTATATGTACTTATTTCAAGTACATATACCCCTGCTTCATACAAAGAGGGTAAACTAATTCTTCACTTAAAATATTCTGAGAGCTTTGTTTACTCTGAACAAGCTACCTCCCTCAATTTCTCCGAAAGTGCACTCACATTGCTAATTTTGCCTTTCCCCAAGACTAGGTTATTGCTCAACACTTTTTGTTAGATAATATGCTAACCTTAAGAAATAGAATAATTTCTGAGCCTTAATCTATTAAAAGATTACTGTCAGGTTAATCGTTTACTTAAGAAGTTTCCAGGCATGTTTACTGGAAAGAGGCTTGTCAGCTCCATTGACTTCCCACCTTGTAAATTCTGGACCAGTCAGTAATACCCATGTGGGACAAAGCATGACTGAGTTTATCTGTCTATTACCTTAGTATCTCCTTTTGGACTGTTCTTCCTCTGACACCTGTCAGGCAAGTAAGATTTACAAAGAGAAGAAACAGCAGCTATAATATACTCACTCCGAGAGCAAGAGAAACAGAGTTCATTCTCCACACTTCCTAGAAGCATCTGACATTTGGAGCATTTTTGCTCCATGTTAAGTTCTGGCTGGAAGCCAGAAACACAGGTCCCAGCCAGAAAGCTTGGAAAATGGCCCAAAGCAAAGATCATTTAGTTGAACTTCAGCTGTCCATGCATCCAACAAATACAGCTGTTTTTTTCCAAGTCTTTTATGAATTAATAGGCACAATTTCTACAACAGACTGCATTGGCAGTTTCTGTTTCCTGTTTCCTCTGCTGAGACAAAAATAAGAGAAAGGATGAGGATACCAGTGCTGCACAGACTTACTTTGGCCTTCTTTCTGTTGACAAGAAACTTAAAATCTTGGAACAGCACAGTGGCAGTCTAAAAGGCTTAGAAATATGTAAATCAAACAACTGGAAGGGTTCCCCTACCACTTCCTAATATATGCCCTCATATAATTTTAATTTTATATAAATGTCATAAGCCACAAATTAGTAGACAATTACTTACAACAGATAAACAAGGGTGCTGTTTGGCGATGCATTACAAAGCATAAGAATTTCTCTCAATTCTCAATTGTTCTGAGTCAGTAAGAATAGAAATAAAAATTTTATCTCAACCATCAAGCTTTCTGCTACTTCTGCAATGGGCTGTCACAGAAGCTAACCACTTCCCCTCATCTATTTGAAAATAAAGATCCTATACATCCTGAAAAGGAGACCCCCTAGAGTGCGGGTACATCTCTCAGCATATCATGTTTCAGAGCCTCGTGATACATCACCTAAAACGCATTCCATGAAGCCTCTACAATCATACAACCACCAGCTCCTGGAAATGCTCTTTCATATCTATGTAACTGACTTTAAAAAATTCAAAACATACAAACTGACTAAATTTGTCAATTATGATTTTAGTGAGAATCCTGAAAACATTTGCTTCAAACCCAAACCTGCAGAGGAAGACTCTGAGACTATTGGTTTGTTGATCACACTATTAGAAGGAGCACTGAGTCATGGATTCTAGAAAGCTGGGATGGAGATATAAAGCATTCACATTAGGAAAATATAAAAGTACTTTTAGGATAATTTACAAATAATGAAACTAGCACTTTAGCACTGTTTCATGCATTTAGTATTTTTTCTTCCATAACCACTGAGAACTTCTTTTTTTTTCTTTACCACAATCTTCACCAAAAGCTGGCTTATCTTACTTTTAAAGCAATCACTGAGAATATGATTTCTGAAGCCTTTTTAAAACGGAATGAGAAACAGTAAAACCAATTAAATATGCAGTGAGTGAACTTTTTTTTTTTTTTTCATTTTGGAGAATTCTGCTACAACAGACAAAACTGGAACTTAGAAATGTAAAATCTCTTACTAATACCCATTTTCTGTCACTCCACTGTGTACAGTTTTAAACATGGCACTCTCCTGGAATGGTGCATTGATCCATCCCACTGTCTGTATTATGGTATCACGATGCTCCAGCTTCCTTTTGCCCTGTGTACCTTTCATGAGTTCATGATACGAGAGAACTAGTCTCCTTCCTGACTCATCTGTACTCCAGACCTTTCCATCCTGACAATGCAGCTGGACTGGAAGTCCTTTAAGGATTATATGAAGAAAGAACAGTGACTTTGTACTGTTGCCCCATGGCAGCTCTTTTAGTTAGTTTACATGCTGTTGAAGGCCACACATTAAGGTCTTTACATTACTGTTGTATTTTATTATTTGTAAAATACCCTCAAAATTCAGAACAAAACAAAACCACCACTTCAGATTACTTTGTTGTTAGATACATGAGAAAACACATTTTTCCCTCCACATTTCTCTTCTTATTTTTAAACATAGGTAACGATGAAAATTTTGATTATTCAGTCATAACTAGTCTTCTGGCGCTGAGCTCCACCTGCTGACAAGTCTTTCAAGTACTGCAGAGCCTGCATACCAAGTCTCAGTTTTATCAGTGGTTCCAGTATAATGCTGCAGTATGCAAAATAAACCTGTATTTCTACAGTGAGAAAACGATATAGTTTTAAATACATATTCTTAAAAATAATACGTTTGCACCTTTGTAATACTTGTTTTTACCATCTAAGGAAAAAGGAGAATACATATTAAGGTGGCATAGAGATTTCACTGTATTATTGACAATCAAAATGAATTACTATTATATATTAAACTAAATCTATTGCCAGGCTTAACCAGTCCCTGAAGATTTCCTATTCTGTAACAATTTTCAAGTCAATACTGATGCTGTAATTTTAAAGTCTTACTATGAAATGCAAACCACTGTCATTGTACTTAATTACCTGAGTAAATACTTAACTGGCACTTTAATATTCCAAATATTCCTGATGTTTTTATTTCTAATAAGCTCATAAGACATATAAAAGTTTTGTTGTTGTTGACAGGCCATTCATTGGCTGAACATCTAAACACTGAAAAGTTAGTTCAAGCTTCCAGTTACTGGTTAATTTTTGCAAAGTAACATAATATATAACAATTTGGATACTACTACTTTTTTTGGCAAAAAACCCAGCTGTTTACAAGGAATAACGTGCTTTTTCTTACTATCTGTCTCCTTACTTTAACATAAGTATAGAAGAAATGTTAACTATGATTCTTCTGATTACATCGTGCATAGTATCATAACTGCATAACTCTAAAGGGCTCAAAGAAATTACTTTAAACACCTTCAGCATTAAAATTATCTCTGTCTTGCACGGTTATTTCAGAGAAAGATACAAATGCTAGAAGCAAGAAAATATATTTTATTTGTCCACATATGATGCCAAAATTGTTAAACGCAATGTTCAGAAATGGCCAGAAATAGAATTGAAATAAAAAAGTTTATAGAACTGAAATAGAAATTTATCTCCTTGCTATGCTATCATGATTGAAGAAAACAGAATACAGCAATTTCCTTTTTCCTTAAAGTGTGCATGAACACCAATACACAGCTAACATCCTACAAACCATAAAACCATAAAATATATTGACCAAACCAAACCATACTGAAGACACTTAACAAAATACGAAACTTCCTACAGTTAACAGAAGCAAAAAAGAACACGAAAACAAAGGAAGCTGTAACACACACGTAACATAACACTGTCTGTAAAAACACATCAAGCAGCGTTTCAGAATTTAATTCCTTGCTAGTATTCTATGGTACTGTTACCTTATGTAAGAGATGGAAAACAAAACAATTTGCATGCTATTTCACTATGAAATTGACTGTATTTATATGATACCATATAATTACTTAAAGAAACATTAAACTTTACAAAAGTTGCTTTGTATATCATATCTTTAATTTTAAATTAAAAAAAAAAAAAAATCCACTTGTGACTGAATACATGAAAATGTACTTCATATGCATGCTCACAACACAAGCCAATTATGATTTTGTCATGCTTCAGAAAAGAATTTGTAAAACAAGTGTTTATGATGAATTTCTGAAGAGGAATAAATAACCACATCCAAATGTAGAATCAGACAACATTTAGGTGAACTGCTTTTAGATAAAGAGATGAATCCTAAACAGATTTATAGTTGAAGAAACAACGATCATCTTGGATGATATCAGGATGAGCATCAGCAGCAATTTCATTTCTGATCATTTAGCACCTGTGTAATTTTAAGGAGTTTTACTAAAAAAAAAATCCCATTATAAAAACCACCAGGATGCTTATTTATACAAACAGCCCATCAGTGTATTATTTTCTCATCTTGAGATACAGTCAAGACTACTCTCTCAAGGTATAGCAATTTCAAAAAAGTTTAATTTAGACTGCAGTGGTATCCACAGCGTTTTAGTCAATTTTACTGGCACAGGATATCAACTTAATAGTTAAATGAAACTTAAGTGGTATTTGCCTGTCTTAAATAATTTATTCAACAGAAATCACCCAGGACTTAAGTCATATTCCGTTATTTTTCATGGTACATACAAAGTATAAGACTAAATCCTCTGAAGCCAAAATAGTGACATTTTTCTTACTCTCAGTACACTTAATATATGCAAAAATTTATTTTTTGCATCATTCTCAAAATGTCAGTATGTAACTCTTCCAGCAAAAAAAAAAAATAAACTATCATATATAACTCATTCCAAAAAAAAAAGAGGTCAGAATTCTTCACTGTGTATTGTATATATATGCAAAAATTATTTTCTCCCACTCACTGAAACAGAGCTTTGCACACCAGAAGATCAGACTTTAGTAATCTTGAACTGAGCTGGAAGAATACCATCCTCTTGATTAGACTAATCATCTCA
This sequence comes from Scopus umbretta, assembly GCA_013400535.1. Classification (NCBI taxonomy): domain Eukaryota; kingdom Metazoa; phylum Chordata; class Aves; order Pelecaniformes; family Scopidae; genus Scopus; species Scopus umbretta. The sequence continues at coordinate 3,856 of VZTL01018375.1, read as the reverse complement.
ACTAACCTTTACAGACAACATTCACTAGCACTATTACAGGATACTACATGTATTAACTAACAAGATAGCCTACCCCAAAAAGATTCCAAGCCTCCTAATCTTTCACAATCATTATCCTGATCCTTCCTTTCTCCTTCTCCATCTTTTGGTGCATTATCAACTCCTCCTAGGTCATGACCAGCACACAAACTTTGTAAAATAATGTTCTGTACCAGTGAAAATGGCAACCACCTTCTAGTGGCTTGTAAATATTAGACAGTAGCAGTGGAAGCAAGAGAATACTGGCAATTAAGTATAATTGTGGAATGGAAATGGAAGAAAAACCAAACTGGTTCCACAAATAGGCAGAGAGAACAAAAGTATTCCTCTCTGATAGAACCATTTCATTATCATTTCACTGAGCTACTGCTCTGTTGGCCAAAATAAATGGTAGGCTAAACCTCTAAAGAAAAGAAGTCACAAGCATCTCATATATGTCAAACCTAATCCATAAAAGCAAACGCTACTGCCTGTCCCTTTAGTAAACAGGTATTGTTTCTTTGCTTTTTTATGTAGCTTACTATCTACACATAGCTGCATACAATTGAGAAAAGGAAGTCACACAAAGTAAAGTATTTATTTAAATTACATGGGATCTCATCAATAGCACAAAAAGTTCCTTTTGATTATTAAGAACATGTTAACATTTAAAAGTAAGTTAAAAAGAAACCAGTGTTTGTTTCTGTTTAAAGAGTAATTACAGTACATAAAATTCATTTCTCAATTACACAATGCGTGCAGTGATTCCACCAGCTTTTACTGTTACTTTTCTATCTACAACTGTGAATGTATTTCCTCAACACAGCTGATGAAATTACCAATAGCTACCCAGTCATGTTTACTAAATCTATTTATGGATTTACACTTGCGATTAGAAAACTATCTAACAAGAATCTAAGCAAGAAATGTGCAGAAGACCAAACCAAGTCCACAGAAATACAGAGAGTGTTACAAGTCACTGCAATTTAAAAAATCACACAACTGAACTGTTTTCCTAAACAAGTCTCCACAAAGGCAAAGTGAATTTTATTAATTTCAGTCATCCCTGTGAATATCTTAAGACTCTGATACCAGGACTAAAGTACAATAGCAAGACTGCACAATTCAGTAAAGCAGGTGTAAAACTTACAATAGAAGTGACTGATCTGGCATCTTCTTCATAATTCACTACAGGTGGCGGCTCTTTCCCATCATTCTCCTGAACCTTTTGTTCCAGTAGNTCTGGTGTCAAGTTAGAGATATCTGTTGTCTCTTCTGGACTGAAAGGTCCTCTACTGCATAAGTATTTCTGGACTGTAGTCTAACATACTTCTTAAGAAGCTAAATACATTCAAATCCATGATGAGCTAAAGGCAATTTTTTCTTGTCTTCTGCATGTTTTTATGGCTGTTACCTGAATACCCCTCATACCCTTGAATACTCCAAAACAGGCATAATTCAAGCATTACTGAAGGACAAGCAGATCACTTAGAACATCTACAGCTACCTAGATGGCTATTATCCCCAAGAACTGTCAAAACCAAAGATGGACAGAAACTGCCTAACAGACAGAAACATCCACAGTACAATACAGACACCCTTAAAAGCACTCAACTGGAGCCCAGTGGCATGTGGTCTATAAAGAGATGCAGCGTTCTCACAGTCTGCAAGAACAGATTAAGGAGGTAGAGGACCAGAACTATGAAGAATGAGGACAGTGTAAATTAAAATCACAGTATTCTGCCACTCTGTATCTTCAGAATAATCCCTGGAAGACAGACCTTTCTGCAAGCCCTACTCTTGGAGAAGAAAAAGAAACTTAAAAGTTGTTGATATTGAGACTGTTCCTTCACAGACTGATGCTGAGCAAAATGACTATTCAAACAGGTTCCAAAGTGATTAGAGAACCATCTGTCATAAAATCCTGATTGGCAGGAAAAGATAAAAATCATATCCCTATAGATGAGCATTGTCCTAACCACCAAAGAACAGAACTCCTTACAACCAGCAGAATGATCATTCATGTAAAAAGGGTAAATATGATGTATGAAGACACAGTTAGAGGACCTGAAACCGAGGTTTGGCATGAGACTGCACACATTTAAGAGCATCACAGAAAGTAATGAACAATTATCCTCAAGATAAAGTTCTTTCATCTGGTCCTCATTATGAGAGAAAAAAGAGATCATTCTGTGAAAACAATGGCCTTCCACCATCAGCAGGGCTTTGATGAATACACATTGGCTAGAATGACAACATCCCAAACACTGAATGGTTTCAACTCATAATGATCCAGAGACAGCAAGACATACCCTGCCAGACACAAGCTATTCTCTTTCCTGAACTGTGGCAACACGGATTAGTCTCTAATCAGTTTACCCAAATCCAACATAGAAAGATCCCCATTCCATCTATGGATGAGTAATTAGAACCTATAAAATCATTTGCCTATGGCTTGCATGAGTGCAAACTTTATAGTCATTGTGGCTAGCAAGAGCTAGTAGCAACTTCACAGAGTGAGACCCTGTGGGAAGAATCCTTGCAAGACCAGAAGAGGGCAACAGGTTGGGAGGTGGTAAAAAGGTGAACCCAATCAAAAAACAAATATTCAACATGATATTATGTTGTGAGGGCTTGATGGTATGCTTTTGGTAATATGTAATAATAAATAAGAATATAATGTTTTTTATTATAATACAATAATAAATAATATCATTATTTATTATATTTTTAAACAAAAAATACATAAATACACATATGTAAATAAAATAGAATTAAAACACTCTCCGTGTTGCAGGTGATACCGTCATCTGAAGGCAGAAAAAGATATTGCTGCCAGGATCATAATACCAATACAGCTAAATATTGAGAAGGAACACAAAATCAGAGGCCTGGAGATACACTTCTGCACATGCCCTAAGTGCAGTATGTGCAAAGATCAATTTGTAGTGTTGCCAGAAGACAACAAGAAATGCTTTCAAGCCCCAATGCAGACTGCCACTGCAAAGTCAGTAAACAACGTGGAACTTGTGGTACTGAAGCCATGTCAGAAGGAAGTGGGGAGACAGCTGCAATTCAAACTGATTCAAGTGAAGAGAGAAGCATGATTTTGCAGACTTTTACCATCATTTTTCCCAGATAAAGAAAACACAGTGATTTCCTCAGCACTGAAGGGCGAAGCTCAGCACCTCGGGTGAGGCTCAACTATAACACAGGGTCTAGAGCTCTTGCATTTGTAGTGGACCTCCTCACTTTCTTTTCTGATGACAGACTTGCATTGCACCAGCAGAATGACCTCTGGCTCAAGAGGCAAGCTTTCATTTATTGCTCAACTACCTTTACCCTTCACGATGCCTTGCAGCACTGAGGCCAGTGCTATGCTATGACAGCATGAGAACATGCAACAGTTGGACAAGATCTTCTAGGGACCATAAGTATGTGCAAAAGTATTCCTGATCATGCTGCACTGCAGTTAAATATTGAGAACAGGGTCTGTTGTAGGAAGGCAGGACAAATGACACATCAGAACTGAGGTGATTACAGGGAAACTTTTATCTTACAACCAGAAATCTATTCCAGATTTCATGCCTTTTAATAAGACCTACAGGTACTGGTGCAGTCTAAACTGAAATTGTGTCCTCAACAGCACAAATATCAGTCAAAGGAGCCTACCCACAGCAAGAAACACAGGGATGGTCTGAACTATTTTCAGAGAGAGGTAACTGATAACAAAAAAAATATTGAGGGGTGGGGGGAAATCACAAAACTCACCTGGTTCAAAATCAGTTTATCCTTTAAGTAACTGTTGTGGTTTTATGCCAATCAGCAACCAAGCACC
>VZTL01018372.1:878-12245 GCA_013400535.1 Scopus umbretta | reverse complement strand
AAAAAAAAAAAAAAGGAAAAAAGAAAAGAGTCTGGAAAAGAGTGAGGTGTTTTAAATACCAATAAGGGTCTCTCCTGGGCAAGCTAAAACACAAGTGCCAGTTGGCAGCTGCAGGAGTTACTGAGAACTTAAGACTCCGGCTGGTCAAGAGGCCTCCTGTGTACGATCCTGCATAAAACCGGGGAAAGGCGCCTTATTAAAGCAGCCAGGCTCAAACCCGTAGAGCTGTAGTTAATCACAGCCATTTTCTTTGCTCCCTCCCCGCTCACTCAATGGTTTTGTAGCGCTGCGCAGAACAAATACGCTGGTTTATACACATCTTGATCCATTTCCCGTTACGCGGAAGGTCTGGGACTTGGCTTTCATCCTCGCTCTGCCCGAGGCAGCCATTTGCCTCACAGGGGCTCGTGCTGTCTGCGTTGGGCTGTGTGTGTTAGTGTTGGGCTGTGTGCATTGGGCTGTCTGCGTTGGGCTGTGTGTGCTGGTGTTGGGCTGTGTGCATTGGGCTGTGTGCATTGGGCTGTGTGTGTTGGTGTTGGGCTGTGTGCATTGGGCTGTCTGCGTTGGGCTGTGTGTGCTGGTGTTGGGCTGTGTGCATTGGGCTGACTGCATTGGGCTGTGTGTGCTGGTGTTGGGCTGTGTGTGCTGGTGTTGGGCTGTGTGCATTGGGCTGACTGCGTTGGGCTGTGTGTGTTGTTGGGTTGTGTGTGGTGTTGTTGGGCTGTGTGTGTTGGGCTGTGTGTGTTGGTATTGGGCTGTGTGCATCGGGCTGTCTGCGTTGGGCTGTGTGCCCTCTGTGTAGCCAAGCACGCGTGACCATACACGTAGTGGAGACATGGAGCCCCATTTCTTTGCTTTCCTGAGCTCAGGAAGAAGAGATGCCTGAATTTTTTTTTTTCTTTTTCTCAAGGTTGGCATGATAGTGGTCTGGGTTGTATTGCGGCTGTATGTCAATTAAAACAACCCACAGCTACAGTAACTATTTGTCCCCACCACCCAAAGGGCCCTTTGCTGCCCAGCTGAACCCTGCTGCTGGTCTCACCTGTGTTAGAGCCAGAAACCAGTGAGAAGCCCCTGGGTTTTGGGCATCATGTTGTTTTTGTCCTTACCAAGGTTTATGATGCTGCAACTTAGTGTCTGAGGTTTAAACAATTTGGTTGGAGAAGAAAGAGAAATGCCATTTTAAGCTCAAAGTTGGATTTATATCAAAAAAGGACATTTTAATTGTTCTGATGTTGTCTTAATCCCTTTTCAAGGAGCGAAAGGACCCGAACGCTGGCCCGGCTTGGTTTCACGTCCTGGAGCTGTGCTGTGTTTGATGAATGGCTGGGACAGGCAAGACCCGGGGCAGTGGTGGGGCCGGGGGGTGAGACCAGCCTATTTTCATTCCCTGAGGGGAAGCCAGCCTGAAGCTATAAAGTTGTGAAATCTCTTTTTTTCTTTGCTAACATAGAGCTCTGCTTGACTCCATCCAGCTGCAGAAACATGCTTTGTTTCAAGTTTACAGACTGCTCCTTGTCAGCCCTGCTGGCTTTGTGTGGCAGATGGGGAAACAGAATTACCTGGCAGACCACGACCTGTGTTCCTTTCCTCTTCTCAGCCCATAAATTATTATTCTCTTTCACCTATTAGCTGGCTACACTATTTGCCTAAGCGGTTCCCATTAACCCCCTGTTTGAGACTCACAATCTTTAATAAATATATATTTTTTCCTGTGCCCTTTCAGGATAGTTGATGATGTCCATTAGCAGCGGGGGACCGTGAGGCACAAAAGGCTTAGGACTCGAATCCCAAAGATATTTAAGTGCCTAATGAGGCAGGCAGACACCAGTAGGATACTTCAAGTGTAGTTAAGCAGGACTGGCAGCCACATCTCGCAGCCAGTGGGTTGTATTACTGTCGGTTGCTGTGCACAAGTTTGGACTTTTACAGATCCGAGAGGATAAGCTGGTTGTTTCTGTATGGCCTGTTGTGGGCAAAATGGGACCATGAGTCAGGCCCCTTGGTGTCTTAATTTTCCAACCTCAAGAGCCAGTTGGCTCATCCTGGCTGGGGGAGAGCATGCAGCCCAGCAGGTAGGCAGTGGAGGATGAGCCATCGATTTCACCTCCCATTTGTGTAGCTCTTCGCTTTACTCAGCACCTTGTTCCCAGCTCTGGGACGCGGCACTCCTCGCCCTGCCAGAGGGGCTGGGCTCACGGTGAAAATGTGAGTGGTTCACTCTTCTTGGCCAATATCCCTGCCTACAAACTCTTTGAAAGTGCCACTTGTGCACCTCGAAGAGCAGGTGGAGTCCTACTTCTGCTTCAAACCTACAGATCTCTGCTCTGCTAAGGTTTTTGGCTTATGACCTGTGGTTGAAATAATGTAGTAGTATCGCACGGTAAACCACACTAACGCAGCAGGTACCCAGACAGCTGGCAGGGGAAAGAGGACCTGTGGGGATTGAGCAGAAGAAAAGGGACAGATCTGAGCTCCGATCCATCTCCAGAGGAAGCAGGAGGTGCCCGTTCGCAGCGGGGACGATGGACGCGCGTTCAGATGGGGAGCAGCCTGGCTTTAGCCTCCGTGCTGCGCAGCTCCTCCCGCGTGGGCTGCGGGACGGTTGCGGCTCTGGGTAGCAGGGTGCAGCGCTACCGTGCTAACGCCAGGTTGGCCGTGGCCTCGTTGCCCAAGTGGGACTGCTGTCAGTGTAACATCGCCCGGGGCTAACCTGAAACGAAGGATGGAGGGGGATGGAGGGAGAGAGGGCACACAAATGCGATGGAGACAGATTTCACGGTTAGGACTTCACTTACAGCCTCAAGTAACCCCTCTGCACAGGGATGTCTTTTCCCCAAATCTTGTGGCACGGTCACCTCCCCCAGAGCCTGCGCTCAGACCAGAACATGCAGAAATATGATGGTGTCTCTTTGTTAGTGGAGATCTGGGAGTGTTATTGGGTAGGTTTGCGCAGCCAATTTGCCATGGGAAACTCCTTTGCTGCTCTCCAGAGCCCCTTCCTTCATTTGGGAAGGCTTTCCAGCCCAGTGGTGGGCTCGTCTCTGTCAATCAGAGGCTGCTAGTGTCCCAGCCAAGCTCTGCACCTCAGTTTGCCTCCCCGGAAAAACTGAGACAGTCCCTCTTCCACGGAGAGAGTTTGAGGAGTAACTGGTTAACGCTGATAAAGTGCTTTGAGCAGCTAGGACTGTAAAGTGCCAAGTATTATTATTATTAGTCCCATGCCTTTGCTTTACTGTGTCAACCAGGTCAAAGAGCCTCCTGGTACCGTAGCAGCCTCCCGCAGCACCCACTCCCCACACAGCGCTGGCCACGCAAAGCAGATTAGCCTACAGCTGGCCTTGTCAGGCCAAAAGCAGCAGTTCCCGCTGCCGGTGGCAGGTGACTGAGTATCCAAAGAAAAATTTAAACTAAATACCTGTAAATAATTGGCTGCAGCAGGCTGAGTTTTGCTGCCTGAGCAACTGAGAACCCAATCCCTTGTTAAAAAGGAAAATTAATTTTTACACCGATGAATTTCAGGCCACGCTCTCAACCTACCTGGAAAATTAGTGTTCTGTTGATGTGTCACAATTTCTGTGGGCAATTGTGCATTTGTAGTCATTTGCAGCCACTCAGAGACTGAGTTCATGTTGTTCAGCTATATGAGTACTCCAAGAGGGTATCTGCTCTTGGATTTGCAATTCAGCTTTCATGTGTTACTTATCAGTGTTTCCCCAAACAGTGGAAGTGATTTCTTACAGATCTGGCATTTATAGCTGTTCTGACTTTTTAACTAAGATATGCTTTTTTGGGTTTTGGGGGGTTTTGGGGGGGGTTGTATCTCCTCACACATCTATACATTCCCTTTATTTTCTTCACATAGTCCTTCACACACATGATGATAACCTATGGACTGCCACATCTGGCTGTAAAGAATGGTTGATGGGAATCCAAGGCTGTAAGTGGTGAACCGGTGAGTATTTGGAATGTTACCCCCTTCTCCCTGGCTGTCTACTCTGTGAAACTTAATTATCCTGAGACCCCTAGTATATTTTGAATTAGGTACAATTAACCAACATTTCAAAATCATCTAGTGGGGGGGTGTGCCTAGACACACAGAGAAATGATTGCATCAGACTTATTCTGGGAGGACCCTGGCTAGGAGTGAGATGTGATATGAATACAGCATTCAACAGAGAGGAGCCAAATATTATTTACTAGAGGTAGCAAGAAAAGGTCATTCATCCTGGAATGGTTACCAGTGTGTAAGCCAGAAAACATGCCCATGTTCCCAGCTGCTGTGCCAAAAGCTAACACGCTAAGCCATGTGCATATCTGCCATCACAGGCGCATGCTTTTCCAGCACGCTCTAACTCATGGGGATAAGTAACTGCTTCACCATTTTACCCACAGTTTCAGCTTGCGGACATCTCCGTGATTGACTGGTTTAGAAGCTCAAATGCCTGACACCTCTTGAGCTTCTTATGGATGGCTAATGTACCCAAGAGTGTAGCAAGACACCATCTGCAACCATGCTTGGCCTGGCATGAAATCAGACAGGGAGGCTCTTTTCATCTTCTTGCACCTTGAGGTCTGATCCCAGAATAATGTTTTCATTTTAATTGTCTGTCAGTAGGCAATTTTATTCCTGGTGTCAGCATCCACAATAAACATGAAAACAGTTTTGCCTCTGGCTGTGGCAGTAATGATAGCTGTAGTACCTCTTGTCCACATCCTCAAATCATCCTCAAACTTAAACTGTGAGCTATTCTAGAGAGCAAATATATTCTTTGTGTATTTTATGCAGTACCCAACACAATAAGGCCATGGTCTCTAGATGCTACCATAATACTACTAATAAATAATAACTCAACACTGAGATTAACACTGCCACACAGAGACTTTCTGATTTGGTACATTAACTTCTTATTCTTTTCATGCTGTGAATGTAAGCTGTAGCTGGAGATACAAAGTGCTGTGAAGATTACTGTAAGTACTCTGATCTTCTGAACCCTGAATGGAGGTCGCTGTTGTATAATAAATTGCATTAAAATATAAATGAAAAGAAATCATGTACAATTTTTCCAGCAAGAATTATTCACAAGAAGCTTCATGGAAGAAATGACTGCATTAGCTCCAATAAAAGCCATTATTTCTTTCAGGTGGCTGCCTGAAGCTTTGCTAATTGTCTGAAGAAACCTGTATCAGCATCTGATGTGATATTCAGGGCTTCCGAAGTCCCCACTTGTCTCAGTGATTTTGCAGAGCTGAGAGGAGTTTTGTTTCACTCATTAGATCAACTAAAGAAATTCTGCTTCATAATAAAATTATTTTCTCCTATTCACCAGTGTGCAAAGATGAGCCAGGCTAGCTGATCCACAGCAGCATGGCTCTTTCAGTCCCACAGGAATGATCCTTGGTCCCACAGGAGTCAAGAGAAAAACCTTCATTGACCGCTGCAATGGAGATTCCTGCTAAAACCATGAATGCCAGTTGTTTTTAATCCTGCCAATAAATGGCAATTTTCTGTAACAATGGGAAAGAAAATTGCATCTGAAACCCAGTTTCTCTTCTCCCTCCCATGACATATTTAGGCAAACTGACCACGGTGGTGGATTTTCTTTTTTATTATAAAGAATAACACCTTAGAATAACAAGATTAGATCCATTTTCCCCACAAAACTTAGTCAGGGGAAATTTGAATTAAACCAAAACCAATAAAGCATGAGCTATGGAGAACCCAAAAGAAACTATATTCTCAGTTCCTCTAGCTATGCACTGGCAGCCTCTGCTGACACAGGCTTGAATCCAACCTGAAGTTCATCTCCAAGACCTGCGAATGCAGAGTTTCTTCGGAATTAATGGATTAACTGGGCTTTACAGCGAGAAATCAGTAAAGCTCTGGTGGGTAGTGGTGCCTGGAACAGCTTTGCAACTCACTGATTTCCTATCCCGCATAAGGAGTCACTTCTGTTGACGATATGACACCAAATACTATCATGGAAATCAAGCAAAAGTATGTTCTGATCTAAACAGATGCATGTTTCTAAAGAGGAAAGACGAAGGGCTTTCCCAGTGCTGATCTTCCTGCAGGCTCTCTGGCTGATCTGTGACCTCGGGATCCTTCGGTGTTCAGCAGCCGCAGTCTGCTGCCTGGAGCTTGTCTGAATTTTACAGCTAACTCCTCTTCGCTGAGGGATGGCAGCTGAGAGGGGCTGTGCTGTGTTTTCAGAGTGCACAAATATTCCACTGTGAGTAGTAAATGCTGGTGAAAATGTTTCCCTTCCTGCCCTATCAGTTGCCGTGACTCCTGTACTATAAAACAAAGAGCATTTTGGAATAGAGCGTGTATTGACTCTGTTCCGTCAGCCCATCTCTCTTGTGCTCATCAGCATATTTAAAATAATACCTAAAACAACTCTTACATGCTGAATTTTAAGTGATTCGGACGCTACTGTCGTCTAAGTTGTACACATGTGGGGCTTGACAACAGAAGGAGGGTGTTGGGGGGGTCCATCTTGCACAATTTTTTTTACACCGATAAAACTGTTCAGTGCCAACGTGCTATGCTTGGACAAGGTATTTTAACTTTAGCGACTTCACGGCTGCAGTCTCAGCTGCCCTGTGTCACTAGAGTTCTTTCGGGATTTGAAAATCTCAGCCCTTAAGAGAACTTCAGAGCACCGAGCAAAAGCAAAGCACTGAACAGTTACTAGTCTGAAAGATTCTTCTGTTTTATGAGCTCTATTTACACATTTAACAGGTAGCTTTCTATTGCAATTTACATTTAAGTGTACTGGAAGCTTATTCCTTTGTGTGCTATTTAATTTAAGAGGATTTTCTTCTATTTCTCTTGATTTGGGGCATTGTTCTGACGATACTAAAATTAAGTCCACTAGCAGTTCAGGTAATTCAGTGGATATTACGAACTTCCATTTGCTTGGTTCTCTTCATCCAAATTCGTTCCAGTTCTCTTAAAACCTTTTACTTACTATGCAAATTAGGAATGATACATGTGAGAATGAGTTTGCCTTCCTGTAAAACGCAGCTGTTTCTCAAATAAAACATACTAACTGCTTCTAATATTTGCATGGAGAAAATAATGGGTTTTTTTCCTACCTAAATACAGAATCTGATATTAATTTTCTCTGTCTTTGAAGACAAAGAATCAGCATCTAGTAGGAGGTATCTGTCTACTAGTCACAGCAGATGTGAACATACATATATGTACATATATATATATATATATATGCATGTATGGATGCTTCCGTTGCCATGTGCTGGGTTTTGGTGACAGCAGTATGGTGCATGCAAAACATAGGTATCCGAAAGCTAGCATCTGCCTGGTTTCACCATAACAAGTATGTACATTCAGCCAGTGTTTCTGAAACTGCTTCCCAAAACACAATTGCTATTTCCAGCCCCTGGGAGTCGCGGGATCCAGAAATACAACTAGGCTCTTTTATAACTCACCTGATTGCTATTGTGAGTCAAGCAGCAAGGGGCAGATCTTTTTTTAGGGTGCTGTGTGTTTTATTTGGTAACATGTTACTCGATAAAGAAATGATTAAGTTAATTGAGGGAAAAGCTAGATAGAAACAGGTTAAAGAGGTCTTAAGGTGCAGCTTAAAGGAATTAAATCTGGCAGTCTATTTAGCAGAGATAAAAATAAACATCAAGTTAGCAAACAAAGGACAGCAACAGGAAACAAAGGGTGTAAGTAGCACAGTGCTAGAAAAGCAAAAGAATCACTGATATACCATATCTTTTCTAATATCTAACTCATAAAAGGGAAAAAGAAGTACGCATGTGAACATACAGACATGCCTATGTACGTATGATATGTGTAGCACTACATTGTCTTTTCCATTTTATCTGTCACAACAGCAACTATAACCAAACAAAAATTATTACCAGGTAGAGAGGCATATATCATCTTTAACCTGACCTATGGGCTTGATTTAAAGATGCAGACTCCCCACCTCCACTGAGTTTTGCCCCCCCTACACTCCAGAATAGTAGGAAAACAGGTTAATATTATTATCAGGTATGGTTATGCTCTGAAATTGCACTTTGTTGTCATCAATCTCATAATACCTAGGTTCCCCCTGGCACCTCAGTTCCACACGTATATTTATTATTTGCATTACCATAGTGCTACAAGACCCTGTTATGGATCAGAATCAACACAAAGGATGGTCCTGCCCTGAGAGCTTTACAAAGTATGAAATGGGAGAACTGAGGAACACAGAAGGCAGAGGCAGCATAAAGAAATGCGACGCTGTATTGTAGACATTACAGGAAAGACAAGCTTTAAGGAGAGTCTTGAGGAAAAATTATCAGTAACTTTTGGGCTGTTTATAGGATCCTTGGAAATAAAAGGCAGCCAGAAGAACGCACAAAAGAACCTGTTTAAATGTATTGTAAGTGGGCTGTGAAAACTGGCGTCATGATCTGACTGGAGCTGCGGTTAGATCTCAGCAGTGAGTGGAAATGGCAAGTAAGGTGAAGACAGGCTACCGAGGCCTTCAAAGCAAAGACATGTAGGTAAGGATCGACATGATAGAGTAGGCTGAGCCAGCGCAGGCATGAAAAGAGAGGAATAACACAGTGAAAACGACAGACTAAGAAAAATGGTCTTTGTAGCAGCGTTCTCAATAAGTATGAGCCAAGACAAGGTTATATTTTCCAAGGCCAAAGGAAAGGATGCTGCAGTAATTGAGATTTGAGAAGATGGGAGTTTTAGCTATATGGACAGATTTAGACATAGTCTGAACATAAAGGGCTAGGCAAAGGTCTGAGTCAAAGATGATTACATACAGGCAGATAACAGTGTAATAGATAAATAGAGAGTACTTGTGGGAGAAGACTCGACACTATTTTAACTGTACTGAGCTTAAAATGACATTAGGGTTGTCAATTAACCAGTTTTTATCCAGATGGTCCAGGGATTGGAGGCTGGAGTATTTGTGTGCCGTCTGGGCTGATTACGACCCAGGCACCATATGCTGCAATACAAAAGAACGAGGACCAGGCTCAGAAATGCAGAGACAGCCCGAACACCCCAGAACCCCACTCACACACAAAACCTTAATAACGTATGCTCTTGCAGATCCAAATAGCCATCAGGTGAATCATCAGCCAGGTGACTCAAAGCACGTGTCTTCCAGTTCACATCACCTTCGGGCATCTGACCATGCAGGTGTGGGACTCACGGGGCGTTTGTGACTGCGCGCAGCAGAAGGTGAAGTCCCACTGAGCACTCATCAGAAGGTAATGGAGACTACAAGCCAAGAGTTTAGTTGGGAAAGCCTGCCAATCTGCAGTGGAGAGGCATAGCTGTGAAAAATCTGAGTGGAAATTGTTGTTTGAACTGTGGTTGTAGTACTCATTATCTGGGGATAAAACGTAGAGTGACTAGAGGAGCGACCCACGGGGACAGGCCTGGTTAAAATCTACTGGAAGCTGGAAGGCATGTAAGGAAAAGTCCCTCAACAATGTGCCAGTAGGTGGGTTAGAAATGTAGGATGAAAAAAGGGAGAAGGCAGACACCGAACAAGGGTTGAGAGTATTTCGCTTGACGGATACGGGTAGAGTAATAGTTGCGATCATTAAAAGGTCATACAAGCAAGAGGCTGTTTGAGACTTTTGTCTTTTTAAAGAAATGCAAGGGGCATAAGCCAGGCTGGAAAAGATCTCGGACAAAATTGATGGAAAGAAATTTATGAGAGCATTTGTGGAGAGCACTTTTAGTCATCTGAGCCATGAAGTGTCAGAAGCAAGGCAAAAAAAACCCCGCTTTCTAGTTTTCATGATGTCAGAGAAAAGCTTTAAAATGTGATCTGAATGAAACCGTGAACAAACGATCAAATAAGAAGGATCCTCTGTGTGTATACACACACATATATGTAGACCAATAAATGTACACCTACGCATATAAATGTATATATATATATAAACCAATACATTGATTTATGATTTACAGTTGGAAACACCACACTGGAATCAATCACAGCAAGACTTCAGAATCGCACCAGTGAATTTTCTGGCTAGCCTTTACTGAAAGGATGAACTCAGAAGCAAAGGCGTGTCATACCAGAAGACAACAGACAAGATTGCCTGCGTGAGGGAGGTGAACTAACATTTCATCTCCTTTCGCTCACTGATTGCTTCTGCTGCTTATTAATGTAAAACACACAGCTCCATGCCTATTGTAGAAAAATAACTCTTACTCCAGAAACACTTCTTTCCATCAGAAGAGGCACCAGCCCAGTTCCCGTGTGGTTTTTTGGTTTTGATTTCCTCAAGTTTTTGGAATTCCAGATGTAAATTGTTGATAGTAAAGGAGACACCTAAAAGTAATGAATAAAATTAATGTTGAAATGGTTGTCTTGTGGCTCCTTCTGAAAGTACATCTCGTCTGGTACAAATGCATGGTTCACCTCAAAGCGCCTTCAGCTCAGGGTCGGCTCTTCTGTAACTATTTGTTCACGGCAACAAACGACTGGCAAAATTAAACTGGAGAAAGACTTTTTCAGGAAGATATGGAAAAGCAGAGGTGATGGATGTTGGTATGATGCTTGCAAACTGGCAGGCGACGATCTTCCTCCCGAAGGAGCTAGTGCCGGCATCGCGCTGGCGTGAGGCGGGCACTGCTGGAGCGGCGAGATCTGGGTTAAACCAAGTATGAAGCTCCTCATCGCTTGGGATCATGGAGGAGCCCAAGGTTACTTTTGCTTCATACTATTTTCTTTCTTTTTTTCTGTCTTTGATCAGCTCTTCTGTGGTATCCAGTCCTGAGAGCAGGGAGAGGCGTTGTCCCTCCACGGACAGGGGAACAAGTTAGGGCCGGCCACACCACCGGAGAAGCCGGACACAGTTGATTCGTAACTCCAACATGTAACATCAACAAACGTTTTATAACATCACAAATCCCCTTTTCCTGTGAGCACGGCGCATCGGACAGCAAAGGGTCCCCGAATCACCACCCCGCCCTCTAGACGTACACGGCTGCTCTTCGCGTGGTGGCAACGGGCCAGTTTATAAAGGATTTATTTTGTTGCTTTTAATTTTACAGGAGTAATCCTCCTGGCACCTGCAGCGCCAATTCTTTGACTTCTTATCGGTTTGCGTTTGTAGTCAGGGAGCATCCAGCAGGCTCGGGCCGCGGGGGCGCGTCCGATCAGCAACGGCCATCGGTCGGTCGCCTTCAGCTGCCTTCCACCGGACGCACGTCCCGTGTTTTCCTTTCCTCCTCCTCCTCCTCCTCCTCCTCCTTTATTCCCGGCCGCTCCACCCAGGGACGCTCCGCTCCCGGCCCGCCGCCCCGCGCCGCCCTCCCGCCTCCGCCCCGCGGCGACTACGGCTCCCGGCAGGCCCCGCGGC
>VZTL01018371.1:39275-65481 GCA_013400535.1 Scopus umbretta | reverse complement strand
TTAGTGACCAGAAAAAGAAAAGGTTGTTTGAAACAAGCCATGAATAAATTAAAAGCCCCACCCCTAACCAGCACAGCCTTTTTGACTATAAGAACCCCCTAATTAACTATTTATAGAGATGTGCATATTTCCAATCTATTTTAAAATGCTGGAAATCAGAGTAAGCAAACCAACATACCCACCAGTTTGCAGAGGGTAGGGGCAGCATAATGTCTGCACAGTGTTTAGCTGTGTGGTAATTATATATCAGGAACTTTGAAAATTTGAAGATGGAGCCAGGAAAATTCCATCCCCAAACGCCTTGGGCCCGATGCTGAAAGCTGCCACTATCTTCCCAGCCAGTACAAAAGTCTCAAAATGTGGAGCAGCCATGTGAAAGGCATCTCTGCACCAACACTGATCATCTGTGAATGTATTAGTTGCTGCCTTCGCCCAAAATGTGTCCATGGCCAGAGGAGGAAAGCACCGTCAGTTTCCATTTGCTTTAATGGCAGCCACAAGGCTTGCTGATAAAATAACTTTTATTCTTGCCCCATTGCTCTTTCGTTGGCTGTTCCTGAAGCCGCCTGGGAGTGAAAGTCCCATTAGGCAATTGCTCCTTGTTAAATTCACCTCTTTCATTGTCCTGTGTTTCATGGGGGTTTGATGCAGGCTTTTCATCTGCTTTATTTTTTGTTTTTAAAAGATAAAGTGGTCCCAAAGACAGGGTTAGCAAGAAGTTTATTTCTTGCTGCTGAATTATTTATTCCTATTTAAGCTCCAGCGAACAGCCCACATTTAATAGCCCATTACTGCTTAGAGAGCTGTCAACGCAAAAGGGGCAATCCTGAAAAATACTGTGTTTAGTGGCTCTGTCAATACGCCCTGTATTACCTTTCCTTCATTTTTATGATCGAGAGAACAGAATAGAAGGCCATAAATGGCCTGAGCTGCAAACTTCAGGGTGCTTTAATCTACCAAGATTAACAACCAGATAAATTAACGTAAGAGCTAGAGCAAAGATTTTTCACAGTGAGGTTAGCTTCCTAAGAGAGCTTATGGATTCTGCATCAGTTGACATCTTCAAATCAAGACATGATGTCTGCATTAGACAATTCTCCATCTCATTTGCCAGATATGAAGGGAACATAGGAGCAGTGGGTGAAATTTGCTGCCCGGTGTTATATAAGTGGTTTGGTAACATAATAGCAATTTTTGGTCTTCTGCAATTCTGGCCCAATTTTGATTTTTACCTTCTCTCTATTCCCCAGGCCCCTGCAGAACTGGTTTCCATGAAGCATCTGCCAATATCCTGAAGCAACCTTTAAAATACTGATTTAGAAGTAGATTTGGCTCTCAGAGCAAGAATGTTGTCCTCAAATCAGCCATGCAAGATTTGTGGCTCAGAAACACTCACATCTAGAAGTGTATGTTCCATGGTTGCTTATTTCTTATCAGATACTTCATCACCTGTGAATTTTTGTATGTATTCTAGATAATCACACATTAATAGTATAAAAGTAGAGTAAGTACAAGGCTATATTCCTGGAACCCTTCACACCCTCCTGTCTCGCACAGGTGATTCTGGGCAGAGGCTGGATTATTTAGGTGTCTAAAGAGCCCTGTTATGAAAAACACTGACCACACCGCCCACCTTCCTGTTACATCGCTATGGAAAATTTTCCCTGGCATCTACTGTTCAGCATCCCCTACAACTCTCACAAGCTTTACGTAGTTTGAAGCCAGCTTGGGCAGGCAGACCCTTCTGGACAGATATAACAAGTAGCACTCCGAGTATATGAGCTAATGAAGCCTCATTTTCTTACGGATTTGTGGCTTATGTTGAATTCACTGATGTTTGGTAATAGCTGGGTTCATAGTACTGCCCTTCTTTCAGAGGACAATGATACAGTTTCCCTCCTTTCTTTAGCCATTGTTTTTCACATAACTTTTAAGCAGCTAATATTTTCAGGTTTTCTGTCAGATTTCCTTGACTTTTGCCAATGGTACAGAAGGCATTGGGAGGGAGGGAGGATAAAACAGGATAGATACAGATGCAGACATACACAGAGGTATCTTTTGGAAACCAAGCCAAATATTTCAGGTGTATTATAGAATCTTAATAGTGTGAACTACATTTTTTCCTACCAAGAAAAAAAGTGTCTGAAGAATAAAAAAAACCCCAAAATACAAAAAAAGTCCTTTTCTCTGATTTTGTGTTGCACTTAGCACTGCATAATGAGGTAAAAACTTATAGTCTGAGTCTGTCTGTCTCACCCTTTCTCGGAAAAAATGTCATGGTAATCTAAGATGGTGCAATCTCAGGGAATGAACTGCAGGCCAACGATTCTTCTCTTTTACCCAAAATAAAAGTAAGTTGAACTGCGCATGCACCATATAGCACACTGAACCAGGGTCTCTGCTGCTGTCAGCTTCTAGTTGGAATGAAGCCCATGAGCATGTGGATGGCATAAGAGTCCATCTGGATGAGCGTCAAATGTAGGAAGGATCTGTGCAATGTTAGATGATCGTTGAAAAACAGGCTGGGGTGTTGGTGACATGGCGTGTTGCATGGTTGCGTGTGTGGGGCTGACAGACTGACGTGTCACCGCTGCTGCTTCTCGGGGAGCTTTGGGTCACTGGAAGTCTTCTGCCAGAAAGGACCTGGTATAAGAGGAACTTGCTCAAATTGGTCTTTGTGGTCAAAAAGAGGTGAGCTACTGCCGCAAGTTTCTATTAAGATATGTAAGAGAGGAGCCAGAGCAAATTACGGACTTGAGAAAAGTCTTTTCCTTTGTTACTGCCCAGTGGCTGTTCCCGGTTGAACAGGGCATCCAGATTTTTTGCTGTCAAGCCTGTGGCTTAAGTCAGCGTGGGCACAAGAGCATCAGCACAATAATTCTGTCAATTATCCTGTGGTTGAATAGTGTGAAATAACAGGTGACGGAAACGTTAGAGCATCGTTCTCTCTGCATAGTAAATATAGTAGCAGTTGAAAGAAATTGTGTTCTGATATGTCTGACCCAGTATACAGCCTGCTCCTGCTCCGCTATCTGGAGGGGTTTTGCCACCGACATCAGTGCGAGCTGGCTGGCAGTTCTGCACTGATGCGGCTCACGGTATTGCTGAGAGAAAATGATGCTGAACGCGGCCTTTTTGTTACCCTGTCAAGAAGAGTCTCCACCACGAGAGCAGGGCGTAAGAGTCGGATAGATGGATAGATGGATGTTTATGTTTGTAACTTGTTCCTCAGCCTGCTTTCCACTGGATGGACCTGGGATTTCTGAGTGCTTTCCTGCATGATCGGCTCGGCCTTGCTGGGTCACTAGTTTTGGGGAGAGTATCCCACGGATCTGCTTTTGCTCCGCATTACTTCCGAGCAGTTCCAGCCATGGAGAGTTGAGACGGCCTTTCTGGGAACAAGGGCAGAAAATAGCTCAGTGTTAGCATTCCAAACCCAGCTATTTAGACCTGGATTATTTTTAAATATTTTGCTTTCAAGCATGTAACTAGCTGCATTTTCCTCCTCTCTCTCTCTTTTCTTTTTTTAAACTTAGCTTTAATTTTGCATCTTCTCCCAACCCCACTGTATGCAATCAAGAGTATCTGTGGGGAAAAAAAAAAGGGTTATTTACACGGCTAAATGTTAGGTGGTCAAGTTACCTGCTGCTTCGGAGATGCCATTGACTGCAATGGGAACCTGGGGACTTTGTGAGCCCAGATGTATTTTTGCAGGGTGGTTTTGCTGGGCAGTTGAATTGACAGGAGGCAGGGCGGCGGCGAGTGGAAAGTGCTGCAGCCGCCTCATGTCACCCGGCTGTCACCGCACATCGTCAGCCTGAAACAGCCTTGCAGGAGGTGCTGTGCGAAGGGTTGGTCTGTGGCAGCCCCGTCTGGTGCCTGGTGTCCTGGCGCTCAGACGCAAAGCCTTTCACCGAGAGTTGTGTGAAGTGGTCATGGTGAGATGCTGCTGCTGCATCTGTAGTCTTACAGCCGCTTCACAGGGTGGGACGTGGTAACACGTAGGGCTTCTAGGGAACGTTGTGTCCTCAGAGTGCTGCACAGGCCTTAATTCATCCTCCGCGGATGATGCTGGCCCAGCAGGTGACATGCATCTCCTTCAAATTGCAGCTGTGTGGCCTGGGGGAGTCCCATTTTCAGGCTAGCCCCAGCTGCTAGCTGTTAGCCCCTTTTTGGATGTTACAGACCCTCACTTCTGATGGCTCACCCATCCCAGCATGGAAAGCTGGGTTCAGAAAGACCTGCTGTTCAAAGTGGTTTTGATAACCCCTTGCTCATTGTTGGAGTCCAGACTGGTTTAGATCAGTGCTCTCTTGGGCACTGAGGCCGTCTCTTGCCAGTAAGAAGGAGCAGATTCTCTCTCGCCTTACAAATCACAGCTAGGTTATAAAGTTGATATAGCCTGCTGTGTAAACAAATTAAAAAAAAAAAATTAGCAAAACCTGAAACAGTGGAACTGCCTTCTACAGGGATTAGCAGGGCAGGTGGAGGGACAGAGCTCAGATAAAACACAGGAGGGGGGTTTCTCAGTGGGACACGTTCCTGGCCTCCCCCCTGTGCGGTGTCTCAGCTGTGAAGGCTGAGCTCCAAAAGGCCGCTCAGGGTTCCACATTAAATTGGGGTGTTTGGGCCAGCGCAAGCACTGGGATGGTACCGCGAGCAGGAAGCGCAGGGCAGGATGTTCTAGCCCTTAATCAGCCCATTTTCCACTTGGTGCCACACAGGTCACCTTACATGCATGCTGGTCCTGCCCTCCTGAGCTGCACTGTGACTCGGGGCAACTTGTTCCCCTTTGCTGTCCCGGTAGCCTGAAAGAGTTGAGAAAACTTGGAGGCTTTTTTTCAGGAAACATGTACCATCCTAAAGGCTTTTTCTTACCGCGGTAACTGTCCCCTGGAGAAGCAGCAGATCTCATGGTCTGTAATGCCCACCCAAAGACTGGGTTCATCCTTCTTACTGCGAGCAATAGCCCTGCCTCTGACTGCCCCGGGGGGGGGAGAATAAAGCTTGCAACTCAGGAAAGAGGCAGTCATAATATCTGTTTGTAACGGGTAAGAAAGAACTGCTTGTTGGATGGGTATAAAAGAAACCTTTAATTCCAGCCAGGATAGTCTAATGCATTAGCCAAGTGGTGGTAAAGAGCATAGTACCACCAGGCTCTTGTGTGTGGATGCAGGGAGGGTTTTGCAGAGACAAATGCTGTTCTTTATCCACAGAGAGCAGCAAGGTTTATCTAATTGATCAAACTGCAAGACTGATCTAAAAGCCATTTTAAAGAAAACTGAAATTATTTATACGTGCTATAATTGGAAATAAGGACAGGAGTGACACTGGCGTTATCTCTGCTTGCTGCTCTCTGCAGCCAATGCAGCTGGTCTTCCTCCATGCAGCTCAGATTAGATGTTGATTTTTGCAGAGATGGTGTAACTCTGCTGACACCAGTGAAGTTACATTTATGAAAGAGACTCCAAAACCTTAAAAAGAAAAAAGAAGTGAATTTTAGCTGCTGTGCACTGAATAGACTCAGTAAGTAGCTATTATCCTAGATAGATCCTTGTAGGTAGGAGGGTGTTATACTGCCTGGATTCACCAAGAAGCAGCGTCCTGCTTCCCCGCAGTTTGCAAATACTGAGAGTCAGCAAATCAGTAATTGTAGCTTCAAACTAATATCACTTTCTTTTTTTTTTTCACGTAGCCTTCTGGCACTCTATAAAAAGATCTGGCACACTACATAGGATTGGGTGGCTTTGAAGCAGCGGAGTCATCTGGGTGTGAAACTTTGATTTCCTGTGTCTTGAAATGAACTGTTATTTCTATCTTTCCTTTTCAGAAAACCCCCACAGCTCATGCCATGAAGGAGGAGAACTTTCTTCGTCGCAGGTTCTCCCTCTGTCCGGCCTCGTCCACCCCTCAGAAGGTTGATCCTCGCAAGCTGACACGCAATCTGTTCTTCGGGGCCGACAATGACATCTACCCGCTCAGCCCAGGTTGGTTTCTGGTGTGTCAGTGCAGAAAGTATTACCTCAGGTGCTTGACTGCTAGTAGCTATTTTAGCACACTGCCAGGAAACAAAGAGAAACAAGTTAATGGGAAGGAGAGAGAGAACGTGCTGCAACACAGGTGTTACTGCATCCCAGACAGTGCTGCTGTCATGATGCTATTGTCCTCTATCGCCGTGGTGTTAAGTGGGAACGGCGGGCATCGGAGTTGGGGTTCGTAACTGTTTGAATGCTGCGTGGCCTTACATTTCAAAAACAAGTACTGTTTTTGGGCACTTCCACTTTGAGGCGCTTGATGTGTTTTACCCGAAGTGTTGGACTCTTTTAAGATTTACTGACCCCATTTGCAGATGTTTAATGGCAGGTTTCCCTGTTCAGATTTAGAGCCTGGGATAAATATTACAAGAGCAGACTTTCTGTAGTTAATGTTCTGTAAATATCTACAAGCACTACAAGTACCAGGAATCTTGACAGGTTGCAGTGAACGGCAGACTGGCTTTAAGCGTTCTCTTTACATCTTCTTTGGTTTGAATTTCCTAGCACCCTTTTTGAAGGAAACAGAGCTCATTTTATTGTTTCAGAATTTGTTGCTCACAATAAACATTCAAGTCTTTCCTTGATTGCAGTCTGCAAACAATGCTTCCGTTCCAGTCTGTAAACAAGGGCTTCAGGGAATAGTTACAAGTTTGTAGAGCTGTCATTTGCAGCTGCCATGTCAGTGCTAAATAATCAAACCTCACAGCACCTTTGTGAGCTCTCAAAACACTGATATCTAGAGAAAGAACATAGCATCTGTCAAAAGGTTTCAGTGTTCATATAGATGTAACACTCAGCACTCTCTGGGCTTTGCCGATCTCTACATCTGCAAAGCCCAGAGAGTCTGTTGAACAAAACCAGGTCTGGTTTTCCTGATCTAATTGTCTTTACGTGCAAAGGCTTTAAGGGCCTCTGATTTTGCAGGTATTTCTGTTTGTGGGTGTTTGCTTCAAGGCAATGGGGAACCTATTTTCAGCAGTGCTGACTAATCCTGGCTGTCACTGAGGTTGCTGGAAGCTTCAACAACCTTTTGGTAATCAAATTGAAAACAACTTAAAATGGGACACCTAAAATCTCATACATCTCAAACCTGCAGGGACTTCTGAACAGCTAGCTGCCCATAGGTACAGTCTGTACAAATGTGTGGTAAGTAAACAGCTGTTTCACTTCTGCTGTCCTTGGGAGCTGAAGGGCTGATTTTTCAGGCTGTAGTCACTTCCCCTTGCTTCGGGGAGATGGAGAGCCATAGCTTAGGGTTTGCCCTTTCTTCAGTTCTTACCAGCATTTTCAGTAATAAAAATGTTCCTGACTTCCTCATAGAGGTATTTCAGTGCTGTAATCTTTCAGAAACCAGGAAAAGTTGGGGGTATCAGCAGAGAGGAGGTAGCTGGAAGAGTTTGTCACTTCCTCAGCTTCCTCCAACACCTTGTTTCTCCTGGATCCCTGCTGGCAGGTGGACCAAGCAGCCTTTGCTGGGCTGAGCAGAATGAGAGCCTTGAGCCACGCTGGAGCTTTTGTTCTGCTGCACAGTTCTCCCAAGTAACCTCCAGCACTGGCATCAGCAAGGGCAGCAGCCCTCTGTATTGCAAAGGAGGAGCATAGGCCGGAGAGTTTGTAAAGGACAGAATATCCCTTTTAAACAAACAGAAGTTACTGCTTCAGCCAGGGGATTTCTTGCAGAGTCTGGGTTTTTGTCTATCCTTGCATTTTTTTTTCACTCCTTTTGTTTCTTTCCCGGTCCCCACAGAGCTGCCTTGTCTCTTTGTTTTCCTCACATTTCCTGTAAGAAGTAACTGGCGTTACTCACGTTCAGTTCCCATTTCCTCTGGTGGGCTCTCCTTTCATTCCTTTGCTGCTGCTTCTGCCTCATCTTCCTCTGAGCCTCATGTGCTTCCTCCCACCTTCTCCCTTCCCTCTGAAGGATGCTGCGATGACCATAGATAAGCCACAGGTCTACATCCATAAGCTGCATCCAATATTTCTCTGGCCCCCATTTTTCTCCGTTGTTTTACATGAACTTTCAGTTCTTGAGGCTTTTCCAGGGGTCTGTGTTTTGCTGCCGGACCCCAGCAGATTTTCTTTGCAAGGGCACTGGGCACCCAACACAGATGGGTGCTGTGAGGAGCGTGGGCAGCAAAGCCCAGTGATTTCCTGCCAGGAATTTGGTGGGTTGTGAGGTGGCTGGAGCTGCAGGTTTCACAGCACCAACACCTAGGATTAGCCCTCCAACAACAAAGGTGTGCAAGTAAATAATTCAGCGAGAAGGGAGTGACAGACTTTACACCTCAGGCAAGCTATGCTATGAAGAATCAGTTCAGCGAGAGGGGTTTTTTTAAAGGAAACATATGGGAAATGCAGAGGGCACTACCTCATAACACTTTGGACTTTTTGCCTCTTGTGTACAAAAATGCTAAGGAGGAAGACATTTTCTTTTTATAGGAAGCTCACAAATGAGAGAGACATGAATTCATGTTCCTTTCCCATGTCTGTCTTTCACTTAGCAATAAGGAGAGAGAATCTCTATTATCTCTTTCAGAGGGCAGGAAATTTATTGGGGGAGTAGCTAAAAGAACTTTTAGAGAATCTCTCTTTTTCAGTAGACTGTGAGATCACACAGTGTCTTTAAATAAAAATTTAGATTAGCTTATCTGCATCCTAAGAGATGCACTTTCACAAATATGGCAATTTTACTGTAATAGATACGCAGAACTAAATTTCAGTCTGGTGTACATATTGGGCCATGTGGTTGATATTTACAGCAGTAATGGGTTTTATTTGCCCGTTTTTTATTGTTTTGCCACATATCGGAGCTTGTATTTCCTCCTGTAGTTATCCAGATACTTTATCAGAAAGCCTATAAAATAATAGTTCATGCTGTGTGGAGCTAATCAGGAATTCCTCAATAACCCAGTGATTTTGCTTCCTGTTACCATTGATCAGTGATGCTTGCTGTATCGTTCATTATAAAGGGGAAAGGCAAATGCACCTGTAGGATTGATGCCCAGCAGAAAATCAAAGACAAGGAATAGTTACTGTTCGGGAAAGGAACTAAATATTTATTTTTCCTGTGCATGACAGTAATGAGATAAAAGAAGGTATCAGTAATTCAGCTCTGTAACTGCAAGACTGGAGTGTTGGCAGCTTTCTTCACGATGTGGTGAAGGCTGATTCCATAAGCACCACTGATTCCCTTCCCAAAATCTTTTTCATTATTTGGGGCAAGATGTTTGGGCTACTTTGCAGAGGACCATTCTTTGCATGCCCTGCTAGCAGCCAGCTCTTTAAGTCAGGAGAGAGTCAGCTCTGTTTCTGTTGTGGGCATTTTGTTTTCTTGATCAAGGAGATAAGAACTTCACCTTCTATAGCCAGCTGATATTTAACTTCTTTTATGTTTTTATGTGGTTTCCTATTTATTTTCTCGAGGCGGCTATGTCTCTTGTGCTCTGAGTGGGACTCTCGCTTTTGGGCTTTCTGTGCACTTAACGGTGTGTGCAGGTTTTTGAGAAACTTGCACATCATTTCAATGAAGTTTGCTTTCCAAAGAAGGGCTGGCTGTCTCCCTCCGCACGGCTGCAGCAAGTCTGCTTGAGACAAATGGCAGAGATAGTTCTCCTCCGAAAAACAGCCTTTCCCTCATAAATGCCAATAGGCTTAACAAGTTTGGCATAAGGAACCAGTATATGCTGCTCCATAAACATATCTCATGTATCCTTGTAAATGATATGGTAAGAGTGAACACTAGCATGTTCCCATTTTTCATAATACTCTGTGAGCAGGATGGTCCAGAACCTCAGGAATAGCAAAAATCTCACTGTTCAGGTGCAAACCCTTTTAACTGTATGACAGAGAAGGCAGAAATCTCTCATGTCCAGGTTTTTTGTATGGATACCAGCTTGGAGTTACGCTTTCTTTAAGAAATGAAACATAATAAAGAATGGATGTGAATTTTGTTTTGCTAATAGACGCCGTTCCCTTGGAGAAGGCAGCAGCTGATTCCCATTAACTTTACTTGAACTTTTAGACCATATGTTACTTTCCCATACATGTGCAGAAAAACCTCTTCATGGGAAACAAGTGCAGCAGCTACGTGGTTTTGTGAGTTTATTCCAAGCTCCCCTGCTGGTGATAGTGGGGTCTATAGGAAGGAAAGCGCCATCAGAGAAAGAAAAAGGACGGAGATACAGGTCCTACTCCATGCACAGCAGTGCTTATGGCCATCCCACTTGTCATGGTAGCACAAGGTGACTGGCAAATATCCATCCACTTGGGATTTTCTTCTGCCTGCGGACATTAGGTTTCCGAGTGCATTGTCTAGGGCTCGGTGTTGCAAAGGGAGGAGTGACAGTTAAGAAACTAGGTTAAGATATAGGTTCCCTGTTGCTGCACTGCCTTCCTACGTGACTGCGTAGGTGCTTCCTCTGCTTCAGTTCCCCACGTGAGCAAAGCACGTGCTGTTCCTCTTCTCCCAGGCTTGGAAGTGTTTGCTTTCTGTGTCAGTGTGGCTGTGTGCCTGTGGCATAGCACAGCACGATGCGACAGGGCGAGAAATGTGTCTGAAACCCTCGCCACCCTTAGTCACCATGTGGAAAATTGAACACCTCCTAAATTCTAAACACCTAAAAAATTGAACACAAAGCCTTTTTTTAAATTTAAAAGTTGATGTACCAAACTGCCTGTTAATGCCTGTAAACAGGGCATGGTTTTTGTCCTGTCTCTGTAACAGTGAAACCCTGTTGCACAGTTGCTGTTCCGGTTATAATGGGACATGCGTGTTCCCTCACATGTCCCATGATGGAGGTGCAGAACATGGCAATGAGGATATTTAGTTTTTACTAAGCTTCTCTGGCTGACTTTTCTAATGGTGCGTGGCTTCTGAAATGGCTGCTCTGAAAACTCCAGGAGACATTATGGCTTCTGACACATCTGTGACAACTTCTGCTGACTTCAGGAGAATCGAGACTTTCCCTTGCTGGTTTTGGATTTGGTGGTGTTTCCAAGGCTGGCCCACACATGTTTAAAAATATTTTTAAGAGTTCCGATGTTTGCAGTGTGCTATAAAGGGATTATATTTCACTGTCTCAGTGGTTCTTCACTGCGTCCAGTATTGCTAACAATTTTGAGGAGAAAACTACATTGCAATTGGATAACAATGACTGTCTTGGCACTAAAAAGCTAGTCTCATCAGATGCTATTTTTTGGCTTTTTTTTCATAGAAGCTTTACGCTTTCTTTTACTGTAAGGACATGATTACAGTTGGCAAAAAGAACAGAATTTATCATTGCATTTTATTGCTTGGACTAGGAGTACAC
This sequence comes from Scopus umbretta, assembly GCA_013400535.1. Classification (NCBI taxonomy): domain Eukaryota; kingdom Metazoa; phylum Chordata; class Aves; order Pelecaniformes; family Scopidae; genus Scopus; species Scopus umbretta. The sequence goes on along the minus strand of VZTL01018371.1, from coordinate 54,137 downwards.
ACACTCATACTAGTACATAATGTGTATAATGTACTGCAAGTTTAGTATATTTGGGTAGTGGAAATGTATCTCTACAATGATTGGAAAATGTCATAGTGTTCATAAATACTACTTATTATTTGAAAGTGTTTCTTATTTTAACAAATGACTTGTTCAGAAGACATTGATCTTCTGCAGCTTTTTAAAATTTTGTTTTACTATGTCCAGATGCTTTTCTATCTTCTGTAACGTTTTATGATCATGGTTATTATTTGTCAAACAAAGTGTGCTCTCAAGTGCATCTGTGTATAGTTGCCAGCTACTGACCAAGGAGGATAATGTATTGAATAGCCGCTTACTAACTGAATTCCATTTATTATTTGCATTGAGTGAGGCATGGGGTATGTAAGAAAAGAACAGACTGTGGTAATGTAATTAAAGACTGCATCATAATGCAGACACAGAAGGGAGCTGATTAAGGATGCATAAGCAACCTTATTTCTGTTTTTTTCCAGTCTTCGTATGCTGGACTTTGCAACTATCATGTTGGTTTACCACGGTGTTTTCAGACCTAACTTTTAAGCAGTACTTGTTGCATAGCCTGAGCATGTGGATCCAGGCTATTTCAAGCTCTGCAAGATCCCTCTCTGTGATCCTGCTGTGCCTACTCCTGGTCGTGACAACTTTTCTTGTTTGTTGTTAGCAGTAGCCCTTCTAAGGCCACGAGCATCCATTGTTTTGCACAGAATTTCTCTGTTTCTGAATCACATTTGTTTGTTACAGGAAAAGACGTGGAAGGAAACAGCCCGTCAGCACTAAAGGATGAGACACCACAGACTCCAAACTCCATTAGTAAGGTACTGTGGGATAGGGATCCATCCCCAGTCTTGCTTTCATTTCTTCTCAGGCTGTTATTAATCATTCTTACTCTCTTCTTTTTAAAGTCATTGAGAAAGCCTCTCCCTCTGTTCCTGCAGGAACTGTATGTTCGTGTTTTGAGAGAAAGAAAATGAGTGTTTTTGCATGGTTGGGAAGACAGAGAAGCCCTCACTTTCCTCTGACTCGATAGCAACTACTGCAGAAGAACCCTGTTTATTTGGACCTCATTTGGCAGTGTAATTAGATATGAATAATTACGGTTGAAAGGTTGATTTTGTCACCAGGCATGCCTGCTGCTGTTCCTGATAAGCAAGGCAACCATAAACCTTAATTGTTTTGGAAGAGAAAGCTGTAATATTTAGAGTAGTGCATAGCATCCAAAACTGTGAGTTGAGATCCTGGGAGAGAGCTCTGGGAACTGGAGTAACAGGAGAGGAATGCAAGCTCACCAACATTTCCTGAACACAACATTTCCATCCAGCCTGCTACGGAGAGGTAAAACTGGATCTAAAGACTCTGGATCTGGGTGTTCAAAACCTGGCCCTACATCTAGAGTTACTGAGTGCCTGAGCTTGATTTCCTGTAGAGATGGAATCAACCTTATAAATTAGATCTGGCTTTAAGATTAATGTATGGGCTTTCTTGGCTGCAGCTCCCTAACACATTTCTGGAGGGTAACTAGAAATAGAAGTAAGGCCTGTTAATAAATTTTTAACTAAATTTATTCAACTATGAAGCTATAAAATGCAAATGACACCAGCTGAAATGAAAATATGACATGAAGGAAGCAGCTGCAGACAAGTGATTTCTTATAACACATGAAAATAGGCTCTGCATCTTCAAATACGTTTGGCTGTGCTTGCCTGGAGCTTGCAGGTTGCTCTGCCAGGTTGCCCTGGCAGAGGTCAGCACAGGGAAATGGTGATTAGAGGAGCTTTGGAAGTATGCAACAAGAGCTTGTGTACATGTCCTCTTCTATGGCTGGAACCTGGTAAGCTGCAAACCCACCTTGGTTTTGCTTTTTCAGGCAGGTTCCTCATGGGAACTCAGCCTCCCACTCATCCTGGCAGTGGAGAAGCCCAAGGACCAGGTAACTGTGTTCAGGGCTTTGTTTTAAAGCCAGGTGTTTTGCATGCCTTACAAGGAGGTGGTGTTAAATTCCCAATGACTTACGAATGTAAAGAAGGAGGACTTTTTCTGGACAGGACAACTCAGAGCACTGAAACGCTGTCCAAAAGGGAGTTTGATTTCCGAGATGCAGAATGAATGCAAGAGTAGGAATGTACTTATGAGAGCTATCTGGGTGAGAGGATGGCTCAGCTGTATTTTCCCAGCCTCAAAGCCTGCCTTGCTATTTAGTCATCTACATGTGTGTTTTTGAAAGGAGAGGCACCCTTGGAAGATTTGGGTGCCCACCTAAATTTTTGCCATGCTTTATATGCACCTGGGAGGCATTGGTGGATCTCTCCTTGACAGTGTCAAGAGCAGTTGTTATGGAGAGATAAGAGAAAATGCACAGTGAAAAACAACTGTGTTGGATTTGTGATTCAAAACAAATGGGGGTCTGAACTTGGACATGAGCTTTGCTTTCACCAACCCAAGCCTTTGGTTTTACAGTAGTCAAAATTGCTCTGAAACACCAATGCACTTAAAACAGATATGAAGACCCCAAACCACCAAACTTCAGCTTGCCTTCTTGCTTGCAGTGTTGCAGGCAATTGCTCTGGCTACTGAACGGGTCAGAACTAGGTTTTTCTTTCCTGCCTGAATGTTCTGCTTAGACACATGATGTTTGATTCAGAGACTTTCCGCCCCATCACACCCGTGCTGTAGTGCCTGTCATTCTCACTTCACTCTGCTTCACCTTGCTGTGTTGTCCATTGCCTTGTTCCTCTCCAGCCACGTAGCTTTTCTTCTGTCTTGCTTTGCAGTGTCAGTAGGGAGTCCCTATTGTGAAATGCCTTGTACATTAAAGATTTAGGCAAACTGATAGTCAGTTTGCTTAATACTTAATTTTTCATGTCCACTCAGCTCTAAGGCTGTAAAATGAAACCTTACTGTTAGATGTCCAGAACTGTAAGTAGGGATCTGTCACAGTATTTCAGTTTAAAAATAAATAGCGATTCTACCTACTTGAACCAAAGGAAGGAGTGTGTACTAATTGGGTCATGTTTAGATTCCTGATAGCAGGGGGGAAATAATTTTTAGAAATCAAACTGTAGGGTGTGCTGGTTTAATTAATGGATTCAGAAGTAAATGCCCTAGGTAACAGATCTGTGCTCTTCTTTTGGCACAGCGGATATAACAAACCTTGTTGGAAATCAGTGTTCCTTCAGCAATGCTATTTTGATGTACCACACCAAATTGACTCTTTTCACCCAGTAATGAGAAAGAAAGGAAAGCCAGTTGAGTGATTTGGTTCCGGGACCAGGGCTTGGGGACCTTGAATTCCCAGCTCCGGTTTGGAGTCCCTGCATTTCCCCGGGCAGATTAATTGCATTTCTGTTTCAGATCTTCATCAGTGAGGTGGAAACGGTTCTACCTTTTGCTCACTCAGGCCGTATCCACACTGCATAATGGAGCAGGCTGCAGGTTTCCCAGGTTAGCAGACACCAAGCAGAACATCCCATAAAAGCTCTGTAAACATCTGTGAACTTGGAAGCTGTGAAGCCATATAATTGCAACCACACTACCCTGTGCTTGAGCTCATAGATGGACTGCTAGTCTATGTCTGAGGTGTGAACACATCCCAATTAGTAAATCCAGACATCCCAGACAGTAAAATATTTGATGATGAAACATTTGCTTTCAGTGTGTTTATGCAGTTCTTACCAATATGTATTTCTGATTTCAGTTGTGGCTTCTCACCCCAAATTTTATTAAAATTAAGGCACAGTCCATCTATGTATTGCATTGCCAACTTTCCTGAAGCATATTTTCTCCTATTTAATTTTTCAAGTGGAGTCCCTTTCATCTTCTTCAAGGGGGAAAAAATTATTAGCTTATTTATTTGATTGATCGTCATATTTGCTTCTCTCTTTTTTTATAGCCCTTTACCCTTGTTTTCTGGGTCCAGTCTTATAGTGGGATGTGAAAGTATCACAGAACTGTCTCTAAGCCTCAGGCTCATCTCTGCAGCCAGGTGGTACAGTTAGCTCACACCTGATAGTGACAGGAGATACCTTTCTCTCGTTTTGTGCCTCATTCAGCATTGTTCGTGTCCTTTAAGGCACCTTATATTGCAGTATGCAGTGTTGCCTTTTTCTCTTTCTTCCCTTCCTATGCTTACCTATTTATTCTACTTTCTGGAGAGCAGCTGGGGTCTCTTGAGACGCGTGCAGAGCCCACAAAGAATTGAAGTGTATTTTAAGGAATAGTCAGAAAAATCTTGAAGGTGATGCTCAGTGGTACTTCACTCTTTTTCAGTCCCCCAGTAATGCCACAACAAAGTCTAAAATTATCACATTGTAGGAGTGCGGCTGTTGCGTGCACAGTTCTATGACATATGGGAGAGCAAAGCTTAGATTGCTTTGTTCATCATGAGTGAGTTTTTCCACATGCCTGAATTGTTCAAGTCTTTATTGTGTGATTTGTAATCTGAAATATGAATCTAAGTGGCGGCCAGAAATTTAACTGCGAAGTAGTTTGAAACAGCTCATACCAATCACTTGAGATTTAAGCTACAACTCCCATGCTGGCTCAAGCTCATCCTTCTCGATCCATGAGTCATGCTCATAACCTGTGAGTTAATTCCAGCCATGGTTACATTTTTGACTATCATAAAAGATCACTCACAACTCTGGCAACCTACAAGGGTGCCTTTTCCTCTGCTCTCCCTTAGCCAGCAAACTGAGAAATCGGTTGTCAGAGGGATTCAGACATTGTGGGAATCGGCTTGAAGAGGCTCAGGAGTGAAATGTCCCCTGTGTGTGCTAAGCACAGCTTTATAGGAGAGCCTGGCCCTTCCAGGTTAACTGGACTCTTGCTGGCTTTTCATTCCCATGCTTCATGCTGCCAGCGTTGTGGATGCAATTATTTTGGAGCTAGTTGTCTCTGTCAAGACTTAACACTCAGTTCTTGTGCCCTGGCCCAGGAACAGTACTTCTTATATTCCATGGGCAACATTTTAGGGTAATCACTGTTGTCCACAGAGGGCTTTGCAGCTGATTTCAAATGAGCAGATATGTAGCCTGGAGTATCTTGGGAAAATCACGTAGAAGAGGGGTGGGATTTTGCACTGAGAGATAGGAAACATGGAGCATCCCTAACTTCTGTCGGTACATCGAGCCCTGAAACGCCCGGGCGCCTCACAGAGTGGAACATAGGCCGCAGGAACTGTTCGCCTACAGAAGCGAAGTCTCAGAGCCGACACCTTTGTGTAAGCCGCAGCAGTCCTCTCATGTCACCTTGGGTCACTGGTGATCATAATTCCCTACTCCAGTGTTTTTGGTGGGGGAATTGAGGGTAAATGGAGGTTCTAAAATGGAAATGATTTATTAAACAATTTAGCAAAGCATATTTTAAGCTGAAAGTCCAATTGTTTTTCCTTGCTCACTTTCTTGGTTTGTTTAAACTCAGCCTAGAAACAAAAGCTGTATCTAGAGCTAGACGGGAAAGCAAAGCTTTGCTTCAGATTTCTGCTTAGCACTACAACTGCATCCTTCTCAGTGTGCAACTTCCCATCTTGCCTAAAATGTTCTTTAAATATTCTAAACTTGCAGAACGTTCTTCCCATGAAAGGCACACTTAAATGATCGTACAGCAATCCCGTGAGATCTGTGACTTTTTCGTTAATTACTATAATCTGACACAATGGAGCAAAATGTTCCACTAAAGAGTAGTATAACTTGATATTTGGAGTTGCTTGGGTAGTTGAATTTCAGCAATTATTTTCTCCAGATATTGCCTTCATGTCAGCTATTTATTTGTACAGGTTTTTCAATTTGTGCTAATCATTGTGCTCTTTCAGTGTTCTAAACACAGTTGCGGTGTCTTTGTAACATCATTGAAATAAGGGGGATTTTTTTTTGCAAACTAGAAAGTTTGAGGTGAAAATTATTTGACTTGCTGTAAAGCAGCCTATTAATTGAAGCATAATCATTCCTAATGCAGAATTTGTTTGTCAGTAGGAATCGTTTCACTGACTCCACCATGCCTTGGATGAGCTGTTAGTTCACAATAAGATAAAAAAGTTTTTAAAAGGAACTGCTTATAGTAAATGGAAAACAAAATTGTTTAAATGCACTGGAGATATCTGTGAATATTCACATCAGTAACAAGAAGCTTTTCAATTCTAATGTTAAACCCAGCTTTTCCGTAGTGTTTATACTACTTCAGGAACTTTTGTTTAATTTCTTTTATTTCTGCAGTGATATAGATCTGTAGCAATTATACATGGAAAAGATACAGAGAAATTACGTGTGAGCAAGGATGTGTCTCCCATGTGATGACTATTTTTGCTTTTGTGAAACAGAACTTACAACCCCGGCTACTTTTGTTCTGCCTTCAAATTCCCATCTGATTCAGCCCATCTTCCCATCTTTCTCTCACCTGGATGCAAAAAAGAAAAAAGAGCGACTTGTAAGCTGTCACTCCTGCTAACGTGCAGACCACCGCTTGAGAATTACTTTATTTAAATGTTTCTGACTTGGAGTAAGTCTGTGTATTTGTCCCTCATTACACATTTTTTGTGTTCATCCCATGCAGCAAGGATTGCTTGTGCTAAACAACAGGATGTTCCTCTTGCTAATATCCAAGGCATGGCATACGGATGGGCTGGCACCCCCCACACCAGAGTCGATTACAGACTGTTTTTCTGTGAAATGATTTAGTTGTTCTTGGAAATGAAGTCACCAAAAAGACACTGGATCAGAATAGTGCTATTGTGAGGACCCTGTATGCTCTCTTACAAAGCCTAGCAGAAATGTAAGGGTATTGTGGGAACTGCTGACGATCAGCAGTGGATCTCCAGAGCTACATGACTGAGATGAAAGGGAACAGAAACTTAGCAGTGGTAAAAAGTATGTCTCCGAGTACAGTACAGCCCATTGTCAGCTGGCAAGGTCATCACTCACTCCTGGAAAGGACAGATCTGGTTAGAGAACTAAAGAGGGACAACAGTTTCCTACTCCTGCAAGTGCCGCTGCGTGCCCTGGTAAAAGTTTTTGGCAGATTAACAGTCTTCCCTTCCTATAATTACGAGAACAAATACATGGAAAACATACATGTAGCTTTCTTATTAGAATATTCCAGTGGGTTTTTTAAATTTTAAAAAGGACCCTACCCTCCTGTTGTACAAAGTCTGATCTCTGGTTAGTATTGTTCACATGTTTTTGCGGAGAGAGGGGCCCAAATTCTGATACTCTGCACAAGCATTATTCCAGTGTCCTTGAAAGATCTGCTGTGATGACAAATGACTTCTCTTAGTTTTCTGCCAGGCTGAGAAAGGCAGGGCAATAGGACGTCATTAAACACTTTTGACATGTCTTGGCGATGTAAGACCCTGCTGTGTCTCGGGTATCTTTAGAGCTGATGGCCTGGATTTACTGAATCTTACATATGCCACAAGGTACAATCAAAACTATTAAGACAGATTCATGTAAAAACGTGAAATCATATTACTTAAGTCACTTAGCAGGTTAAACCTGGAGGAACTGTACATTGCTATCAGCAGCATGGGGCCCTATGGTATGCAGTCCTGGGGCCTTAGATCCCACCTTTCCTGTGAAAAGTCAGGAACTATAAACCCAGAAATGCAGTGCTTTTCACTCTGTAGACCTGGAGGTCACCGGCAAGCAAACTGCTATTTAGGATCTGTGATGATACATTCTCATAAGCATAACAAGAAGCAAAGCTAGCAGGGAGAAGCGGTAAGTTTGCCGCATTAAAAAAGTAACTGGGAAACAGTGGCAAGTTTCTGAAAACAGAAGTCCCAGGTCAGACACATCTGAAAGCTTGTCCATGGCTCCTAGTTAAAACCATGGATTGTTTTTAGTGAAGTTTTCTCTCTCTTCACAAAGCTTGGTCATTTTACAACCATCTGGGGGAGCTGCGCTATTCGTCACACAGCTGGTAAATCACAGTTTTTGGGACATGGCAGCACAGACATTTATTTTCCCATGCCTAGAAATTCTTATGGAGGCAGTGAGGGACTTAGGCTACTGCTTCTTTCTCATCCATTCTTAAGCCTGTCGTAGCGTGCACCATCCCTGTGGCCGTGTTTCCCTTTACAGGCAAGGTTAGCAAATTCAGCATGTCTGGACGTAGCTCAGACATGGGGCAGGCAGTTCCTGAAGGAAGCAGCACAGTGGTTCAAGAGCCCACCGCAGCAGCCTCCAAGGCTGTTAATTCAGCTGCTTTGACCAAGTGAAAGACCAGTTTGTAATGCTTTCAGACCAGTTTCACTGTATTTGTTGAGCTCCTAAAGGCTGTGATGGTGTAAGAGGAGATTATCCCTTCATCCGTTGTTACGTGCTGCAGCTTTGTAACATGCATAGCAGTGTCGGCTGGTGTCGGTGTCCTTGGTCACGGAGCTACGAGTCAGCTCTCCTGTGGTGGTTCAGCTCCATTTTTAGCGTGACCCAGTGAGATTCTGAGGAGGAGGCCGGTGTGGCTGGTAGAGCAGTGAAGGTGCCTCTGTCTGTGTTAATGCCGGTTCCCCGTGAGCAGCGGGTTTAGGGCTCAGGTTTGCTTGGTTTGCGGTGGTTGTTGGAAGCCTTTCTGGATTCATGTTCAAGTGAATTTCCTTGAGGCAAGTGAGCTTAGGGGCCAAAATTTTATTCTTCATGTTAAGTGCTCAGATGTAATTGTCTAGACAACAAGTGACTGTGGCTTGTTTTAATTAGTTAAGCAAAAAGCATTCATTATGTCCTGATGCTTTGCAGCCACCTGAGCAGGATTTCCTAGAATCTTGGGGACGTCTGTGCTTTTTCTGCTTCTCACACAGGCTAATGAGGAATAGTACGCAGTGTTTCTCTCTGCATCTGATCTCTCGGGCTGGCGGGAGTGAAATTACCAATAAACGGTTGGCTCATAGTTGTATCTCAAGGACAGGACATTCTCCTGCTAATTGGGAGAAGGGGGGAGAATTCTTCTGACCAGTTTCAGAGGAATCATGAAAGCATAATCTCCTAATAATTCCAAAAGATTCTTGCTCAGAGACATTTAAGCACTTAGAAATGTTTCCTCATAAAGAAAAGCTTACTCCCAAATGTCTTCCGCTGCCCTTTGAAATGTGACAAAGACCCCGTGGGCACAATTCACTGCTCAGACGTTGTATCTGTGCAATGGTCCCAACCATAAATCTGGTGTTTTTACAGTGAAGTCTCATGTGCAGAAATACAAAATATGCATCAGAGACTGCATTGCAGGTAGAGGAGGCAGGCTTAGCTTTCTGTTAAAACAAAAATGACAAATACTGAATAGTTTGCAGGAGTCCAAGAGCTGGCATTTTTTTTGAGTGGATCCAATGCCAAGTTGACTTGTAAACTGGACAGTCAGATCAGGGACTTCACTGGTCTTTATGTGCCATCGTAGAGTTTTCATTTCTCTATTTATTCTTGAGTATCACATGTAGTTTTGTTTTTAGTGAAAGACTACTGTAAGGGTATGAGAGAACAAGTAATAGGTTCTATAGTGACCCTGGCTCTGTAGCAAATTGCACCTTCTATCCCTAATTTCTAATCCTGCATCATCTGTGAAGAATTTTGCTCAGTTGAGCATGCACCCTTATCTCCCTTTTTGCTCCTGCCACAGCCTCCAAAGCACAGTTGATGGCCTGTTTGCTGCGATCTGTATTCATGTGTTTGCTTTTTTTTATCTAAGTCCGGTGAAAAGGACTGATCCGGCTGTCATTAAATATTTTCCTGCTCACACTAATGTTCAGCATGGTTTGTGGCTATAGTAGCCAGAGAGGTCTCTGTGTCACTGGAAGGGAAAAAGAAAGTGGGTCTCTCAAAACTGAAGGCACTGTAAAACGATTATGTCAACTCATGACATAAAGGAGAGGGAGTCTGAGAGCCCAGTGGGTTTGTTTCACATCATAGCAGTGAATTTATAAATGGGAACTATATTTGATACATTTTTTCCTTAGTACAGCTCATTTTTGTGTCATATTCATTAAATCAAGGTGGCCAAGGGCTGAGCTATTTTATAAAACTGTCAAGCATAAGTAGGAGAGACAGTGCCTGACCCCAAAAGATCACAGTTTGAATGCATCAGACACATGAAAGGTTGGAAGGAAAAGAGGTACAGAGAGAGAAAGTAACTTTGCCAGGGTCACATAAAAAATAGCAGAGTCCAGACGGTACCATAATTCTCATGCCACTACCCTTCACAGGTTTTAGACAATTTGCTGACAGTACCTATTCAACCAGGGGTCCTTGTTGTGATTTGGGCTCCAGAGAGCTATACTGTCTAAGCGTACATTATTTTGGGAACAATAATATTGTGACCATGTCTAACAAAAGTAAAGCATTTTTTCAGCCTGTCAGCACAATCATGAGATCAGTCTGCAGCCTCTGAAAATGAATGTTAACAGCACTGACACTATCAGACGTGATTTGAAATGACCGTATATTTTGTGCCTCGCTTCGCAAGGCCAAGATGATGACGATTTCCGGTATTATCTGTAACATGATTAGGTAATTTCTTGCCCACTCATGTTTCTGGACATTTCAGCCAGGGCAACAGCCATTGCCCATATCAAGTCTAGTTCTGAAAGATCTATACCAGCTCGCCCATAATTTTTATTCCAGTAATTGAAATGCTTTCAGATCTGAAAAGAGATGGGTAGTTTTCAAAGTTAGGAATAAGAATAGGGTGTTTGTTTTGTTTTGTTTTCTGTTTTACCAAGATTGATGTCTGCATGGGATAAAATTTGGTGAGGAATTTTCCAGCTAACTATGAGTATAAAAAGAAAGTTTGGACTGCACTGCAAATATGCATTTTCTGTGCCTGCCTAGTGTTCTGCTGCTGAAGTCCACCATCAGCTCTTTCATGGATTCCTGGAAGATATAAATGACTCTTCATGAAAGCATAACTTGAACATCTTCATGTTAACACACTCCTGTTTCCTTTCTCCCTCTTTTTTAGATTGAATATAAGCTTTGCAATGGGTCTGACAAAGAGTGTGTGTCTCCCACAGCCAAATTCACGAAGAAGGAAACACTGAAGGTATGTGCAAAGCAGCCAAGTCAGCATCAGCTGACTTTCTTTTACAAAACAAGTAGTACCTTCCAAACAAACCACTGGGAACTACTCTGAGTCATTTCCCAAGACCCAGAGAAGCCTCCAACTGCTCTAGGAGTCATTATAGGCCAAGGGCATTTACAGGCTTTACATACAGGATTAGATTATGTACTGCAAACAGAACAAATCAGTGTAATTATTTCACTCTGTCTGTGTGTTCCAGAGCCATTAGGCACCTCAAGAGGATTGTAATCCTTCATTGGTCTTGTTAGGAGGGGTATGCCCAGGCAATCTGAGCAAATTTTCGCTTGAACACCTGCTTGTCTACAAGTATAAATAATTTGGTTTAGATGAAATTAGATTTAATGTCTTTAATTTGAGGAGTGGGAAGGACTGGGTATTCAGACTCTCCCCATTCCCCCCAAAGAAAAGCCAAATTAGACTATCTTTAGTGGAACTTCAGGAGCAAAGAAAACGCCTGCTATTTTGTTATGTTTTTGTTCTTCCTTGTGCTCATTTCTGGGGAACCTGTGCTGGGTCAAGTTCTACTGTGCTATACATAGCTGTCCTTAATGCGTTGTGTTCTTTCCTCCCCAAAAGAGGCCATGATTACAGCTGCTGTATTTTCTCTGTTCTCAACCAGGTACAAAAAAAAAATTACAGACAGGAGAAGAAAAGAGCTACCAAACAACTCTTCAGTGCTCTAAAGGATCCCAGTGTAGTGATCACAGCAGACTGGTTGAAGGTATTTAATACAGACCATTGCTTCTGAGGCTGTAGGAAAAAATAAGTGAGAAGTAGTTGATGTGTCTGAGACTTATGCGCTAGCACTTTTTTGAGTGAAGGAAGACTGAATATTTTTGAGTTGAAGTTGCTGTAAAGCTGTACTTAAATAACTGTTATAAAAATGGAGCTATGGGGAATATTTACTTTCCATCTTAACCTGACTCAATTAATCTATTCCATGTCCTTAGGTAGCAACAAGGTCTCAAAAAATGCATAGTACAAAAGGAAGTGGTGATGTTTCTTTCTTTTTCCCTTTCTGAAAGAGTCTGCTGGCCTCTTCCCATAGATGTGGTTTTGTACTGAAGAGGGAATAGACAGAGTAACAGCCTGGAAATGGACAGATACAGCTTATTCTATTGACAGTTGGATTTTATGTTGTCACAGCACAGAACGAAACACATTGGAATTGGTGACAACTGTAATTTCTCCTTGTGCAAAGACTCAGCTACTGGCAGCTTCTCACTGAAGTCCTGAAACTTTGTATGTGGCAAAATAAATTTGGACTGGCATTGAGAGATGTTACCTTTGAGCATTGTTTTCCTCCTCATCTGGGGCCATTTAGTCTTCTCAGCTAATAATGAATTGGTTGTCCCTTTTATAATGGCAAAACTTAATTTCCAAACATCGCCAAACACAGAACTCTCTTAAAAAAAAAAAAAAAGTAACTTAGGGATTTCATGAAACAATACAATGGCATTTGACCACTGTGAAAAACCTCCAGCGTTGTTCTACGATAAGTATTAGAGGCCGGAAAAGTGAGATGCGTATGGTTTATTTGCAAAATTAGATTGGCAACAGAATGTTTCCACAGTGTTTGGTGTTGATGGTAGATAAACATTGAGATTTTTTTAAAAGTACAAAATACCTGTTGCATGCTGGAAATTTCTGGTTCAGCAACAAATAATGCTGGGCCACAAAACCAGAACACTGACATAAGACTTGAGCTTTGGCCTATGTATACTGAAGACAAGAAGACCTTAGGCAAAATCTAACATGACTGAGAAACTTCCCCATTCTTAAAGCTGTTATCTTTAATATATGCTATCAGATTTAATGTCTTCTATACAAGAAAGAGCATGCATTGAGCTTGACAGAGAAGTAAACTAGCTGGAGAAGGTGCTTTTACAAATGGGGTATTTGACAAAACCCATTAATAGCTCTGTTCTGCAGAACACTATTAAAATGACTTCTAAGTCGAGTTAGACTAGCTATAACATTTTTCTATGTAATGTTCTAATTGATGTGTCCTTCATGATTATTAACAGATCACTCTCACATGGGCGCGAGCAGTGCTGGTTGCCTAAAAAATTAAGCAAGCTGCTAATGCTAAGCCAGTAATAAAAATATGAAGACTAGATTCTGATAGCCAGATTTACAAGGTCTGGGATTTTGCTATGAGATCCCTAAGACTGTTCAGATAATGCAGTGTATTTTCCTAAGTGTATTGTAGTGTGGCCTTGGGAGAAACACATACTGGAAATAATGTATAAACACTGAATAAATGCTGCTTTTCTTTTAAGGAGCAACATAAATACAACTTTTTGTTCTCTCCCTGCTTTTCTGCAGATTCGTGGGACTCTGAAGAGTTGGACCAAACTGTGGTGTGTTCTGAAACCAGGAGTGCTGCTGATTTATAAGACACCAAAGATAGGACAGTGGGTTGGGACAATCTTGCTCCATTCTTGTGAGCTGATTGAGAGACCCTCCAAAAAGGATGGCTTCTGTTTTAAACTTTTTCATCCTTTGGATCAATCAATCTGGGCTGTAAAGGTAACAATCCTGATGAGTCAAACAACCTCTTCTTGGTCACCAAAGTGTCTGAGCACTGGTATTATCTAGCATTGATACCATCTAGATTTGTAGTTAATCAGTTGCTGTTAGTGACGGTGAATTGACCTTATAAAAAGGTTAAAGACACCAAAGCTTGGTCATGCTAGGACATCAGAGGAACATAGTGCATTGTGATTAAGTTATACAGATGTGTCATTCTTTGTGTGTAGATGCACGCTTAGACTGGGGAAGGGGAAAACATGTTAGTGCAGGAAAAAAGATCAATACCCAGAAGCTATATCAAGCCATGGCCTACATCTTTAAAAAGAGATGAGGAATAGACCCGATTAACTGACTTCCCTAAAACAAGGACACACAAAGCACCAAATGCTTTGCACAACACTGGAAGAGGGCTGGCAAAGTGACAAAAAACAGATTAACAATTTGACTCTTTTTTCTAATACCTCTGAGGTTTGGGTTTGTTTGCTATGGACTTGGAACTCAGCGGTCTGCTCAAGCCTTGGCTTTTCCACGAAAGTGTGACTTTGGATAGGTTGCCTTATTTTTCTCGTCTTTGAAATGGAAATAGCAAGGTTTTCTCCCCTTCAGTTTGAGTTGTTCTTCAGTCTGTTGTTACTCACAGGCTGAGACGGTCTCTTCCTGTACACACAATAGCTCCTGTAGTGACCTCTGGATCTCCCTGTAATGCAAATGATTAACAGTTTCTCACACTTCTTAAAATAACTCCCTGCAAATTTTAAAGAGCTGCAATTCTTTTTCTCTTTCCCTTAAGAATAGGCAAAAAGAAAAGAATTATCTGATGCCTATGAGCAAAGAGGAAAACCCCAGTACCTCCTGAGAGGCAGTGAGAGCAACATCTGTTGGATACCCTGAAGACAAAACTGAAATGCTCTTGAACTCTTGTTTCCCAGTTAAAAACAGTGACTCAGCAGAGTTATTGCAGACATAAAATCTCTAGGAGACATCACCAGTGTAAACAAGGCATTACAAGCTAGTGCCTGGCTGCAGGGTGGTCAGCAGAGTAAATCTACTTGAAAAGACTTACGCGAAAGTGATGAAGGCATTCGTCATTGGCCTCAGAAGATCTAACAAAACGGAGGGGAAGCCTTGTGGGAGCAGATCAAGCAGGCTCACTCCTGCTCATCCCTGCAGTTAATTGAACAGTTTTAAACACAGCTATACAATCACTATAAAAAATCATGTAATTTTTAATAAGGTAGGAGGAGAGAATTAAAATTA